>CM033466.1:4714102-4924102 GCA_019425755.1 Amaranthus cruentus
CTAGTGTAATTTTAGTTGAAAAATTCCTTGATTACTTTAAGGGTCAAACTTGTATATAGGGCTGGTCCTAAAGGTGGGCAAGAAGGACCATTGCCCATGGTCCAATGTCAAAAAAGCAAAATTAATATTTGCAAAAGGTCCATATAAGTTATAAATTGCAAAGAAAAAGGACCCAGTATGTTTTTTCGCCTAGGCTCCCCATATATCTATGGCCGGCCCTACTTGTATAACTTCAATAACTCATTTTTTTTCATAAAATTCCTTCAATAAAAACCATTGGAAGAGATGATTATAAAAATTTATAAACAAAAAAAAATTTTTTTTCTTATCAAAATTTGATCACCATGAAAATCACATAAAAGTTTTGATATGAAAACTTTTATGTGATTTCAAATACAAGCAAGATTAAGCTTAAGAACCCAATATGATATTAACACAAAGAACTCTTTAATTGAAGAATTACAATAAAAGTTGTTGTTTAGTTTCATTGTTTAGTCTCAGGCCAAACACTGATTTTCTCTTTCTCATACTTCAAATACAAAGCACTTGCAGCTGCCATAAAATATACCTGTAAAAATACTATTGCTGGTGTATGATAATTTATCACGCTTTTTCCCGTCGCCAATTCCACTGCCAATAATCCCGCCAACCCTAGACCCGCAATTCTCCCATTTACCCGCTCTGAATACGGGCTGAATCCGAAATCCACCTTCAACCCACTCGATACCGCATCTTTTAGTGGAACTGGAGGTAAGAATACCCCACTTCCGGATGAACCTGATCCCTCTGTTTGCTTTCCTTTCTTTATCTTTCGGATTTCAGCTTTTTTCCCGGTTCCGGATCTGTACCGGAGCCGTACTTGGGATAAACGGTCTTCAAATGAGTCGGATTCTGGTTCTGGGTCGGGTTGGGAAGAAGCTTTAGGGATGAAAGAGAGATGGGTGGAATCGGGTCTTGGAGGAGAGTGGAAGAAGAGAGAGAAGCAACCGGTGCGGAATTGATGGGTTGAAGATGGTGGTGATGATGGTAGTGGTGGAGCTTTTAGCGCCATTCCCAAATTGCTGTAGATTTGTGACATTGTTTTTCTTTTTCTTTTTTTTTATTAAAAAAATATACTATAATTTTTTAGGGTTTGAATTGGGGAATTTGGATGGATATGTGAAATTTTATGTTTGTATGCCAAGAAGTTTGTGGTGGATGAGGACATGAGGTGTTAAGGTGATACCCTCGCCTTAATGGCCTCCATGGGTCCCTACAAGAATTGTGGATAAACTGAATTAAAATGAGACTTGTGAGTAGACATGGGAAAATCTGATCTGACCTGGGATTCGACCCACCGAAACTCGAACTTGATCGACTCGAAAGCGACTTAACTCGAAACATGACCGACCTGATAATTACTTGACCGCAAATGACTCGCCCCGCAACCGATCCGACCGACTCGTTTTTACAGGTCCAATATCAATTTTTAACGTAATGTAAATGTTAAAATTCATTTCAAATAAAATTTTAGTTTTCAAAGTATCTCAACATATTGAGTATATCACTTAAACCTTTAAACTCATCAATAAATCTAAAAAAACACGCATTTAGCGTCTTTTTATCCATCGTAATTATTTTTCTTTTAAAAACGGTTGTTATGATTATCTTAATTGAATACATATATCTTGTAAACTAAGTCAAATGAGTTTTTAATTCTTCTAAATTTTAATAAAACAATTGATATAATTTATAAGAACGTTTTGCACATTTAAATGAACTTTTAAAAAAAGGAGTGTCGCTACCCTAAATAATAAACGCATATCTTATAAGTCGAAATAAGTACTTAGTTATTTGTATATCTTCCAACATGAAAATTGTGAAGATATTTTCATGAGAAAATGAGATGTTTAACATCTTTTTTTATTTAACGTTACAACTTTAATAAACACAATAACTTTTATGAAGCGCGTATCTTACAAGTCTTTCAAAATAAGTATTAATTCCCTTATTTTCCTTAAGTGAACCTGACATACCAACTATTTTTCGAAGATCGATACATCTAGTTTCTCTAATGTGACACGTATTTCACAAATCCAACTATATATAGAGATTTAAAGTTTAGAACGCGAGCGTTGTAATTACTGGTTTCTTATAACTTGAATTCAATCACATAAGTCTTTAATATTGTGTCCATTGATATTTGGATTAATGCCAGAGGGATGTGAAATAACTTTTTTTCTACAAAAAAAAAGTTTTTAAAATATTGAAAAAAATAGAAAAATCTATTTTTAAATTTTATAAGTCATAACCCATTGGGTCAAACCGTCCGACCCGTAACCGGGAGTAACTCGAATCGAAAATGACTCGACCGAAATTGATCGGACCCGTAGCCCGTTCGACCAACCGTTTTCCCAAGTTTACTTGTGATACTTTAAGATTGGACTTTTAAGTTGAGACTTTGAAAATAAAAAAGTCTCATCCCTTGTTTGTTATGGAAGGAAATTCGAAGAAAGAGATAAAATCAAAGTCTCATCTCAAATACCTATCCTCCCCCAAAACATTTTTCAGCCGGTCTTGGCCGAGACCGTCTCAGAATGCCCAAACATTCCAACTCATCTTCTTTTTATTCAATTAAAAAAAGGAAAAGATTAAATATATAAACTACCAAAATTAAAAACTGAAAAATTTAGGAAACCAATTTCAATAATCGCTCAAATTCACGCGAGAAATAAAGAAAAAAAATCAAACGAGATTTCCTCTTCCAATTTTATGAAAAATCTCTGCACTTCTCTCTTTAATTTCAAGAAAATCTACATTCAAACTTCAAAAAACTTATGTCTGCAATGAAAGATCAATTATGCCATTTAAGTGTTCAGTTTCATGATTAACATTTTCAATTCTCTAAATTGAAGTTGTCTGCAATGGAAGATCAATTATGCCATTTTAGTGTTTAGTTTCATGATTAACATGTTCAATTCTCTAAATTGAAGTTTGAATGTCTGCAATGGAAGATCAATTATGTCATTTAAGTGTTCAGTTTAATGATTAACATGTTCAATTATCTAAATTGAAATTTGAATGTCTGCAATGGAAGATCAATTATGCCATTTAAGTGTTCAGTTTCATGATTAACATGTTCAATTCTCTAAATTGAAGTTTGAATGTCTACAATGGAAGATCAAATATGCCATTTAAGTGTTCAGTTTCATGATTAACATGTTCAATTCTCTAAATTGAAGTTTGAATGTCTGCAATGGAAGATCAATTATGCCATTTAAGTGTTCAGTTTCATGATTAACATGTTCAATTCTCTAAATTGAAGTTTGAATGTCTACAATGGAAGATCAAATATGTGATTTAAGTGTTCAGTTTCATGATTAACATATTCAATTACGTTATTTATATATATGCTGCGAAAATATATAAATTGAAGTTTTATATATTTCAATTATTCTTTTACTTTGTTCAATTATGAATTTAAGTTGTGCAAACGTTTGCATTCAGTGAGATCTATTTTAAAAAAATAAGAAGATACCAGTCGCTAACAATGGGGGAAACTGATGCAGGAAGACAGTGCAAGGAGATGAAAATAGATGATGGAAACAGGAAACTAAAATTTTAAGAGAGAATATGAAAAGTTTAGTAGAGAAATTTATGAAAGGAAAGAGTAATAATGGTGGCATACTCAAGAATCATATCAAGATAGGAAAGATTTGAATTTTCAAAAAAAAAAAATAACTAAAAGAAACGGAATTTTGGAGGGAAAAGGCGCGCGTATGTATTACACGCGCCTAATTTTGGGCCAGCCCAGCTCCCGTCTTAGAATAGGACGATCTCGTCCAAGTTTTTGTGAACATTTTTTATGGAAACTTTCTTCCATTTTAGTCACATTCCCTATTCTCATTTCCTCTAAACAAACAAAGACTTGGGCTTATTTTTGAAACAAAGTCTCATTCCGTTCCTCAAATCCCTCATGCCAAATACTTGCTTAGGATAACAAGTTTTAGGCATATTTTCGCCCTCTATATCCTAGGAATTGCAACAGTAAAATATTTAATGTATTAAATATTAAGAATGAGGTTAAAAAGTGTATTTTTTGACAAAGTGAGAGAAATGTACGATACACATTAAGTATGAGCGTAAGAGTGTAAGTGATAAAAAAATAGGTTATATCATATTTTATGGAACATGCTAAAAAGAAAATTGTTGCAATTAGAGGCCATGGAGTATAGTATTATGGTGGATTTGCAAGCTCTAGATCACTTGCTTGTACTAACGCATAACACATTACTCTAAACCTATCGAAACACAAGATATGTAGCGTGAACAGATGCGATGTAAAAATAGCTAAAAACTTTAAGGCTAATAAGAGTCTTTGTTATGTTTCCATTATCCCATTGTACTGCTCAATAATTTTTATTTTCCAATTTAATGTCCATGTAGGACTATACTTCATGTCTTCCCCATTTCTTCTTCATATTCTTGTGAAAGTATGTAGCCTAAACCATTTTTATGAACCCAAACAGACATTCACTAGTGAAACACCAATAAAAGAGTTGAATTTAGGGCTTATGAAAAGGGGCATTTGTTTTCTCAATTGGTAACAAAAAATAAGAAATTTGTCAATTAGTGAATCTCAATTGGGCTTCATAGAGTCTTGAGAATTGGATTAAAAATATTATCACTGAGTACATTTTATGGGTAAGTTATTTTTGAATTCATCATCTTGTAAGTTGAATTGTTGATGTTCTATGAATTTTTTGGAACACAAAAACTGTAAGTTGATTTGCTAAAATAGAGTTGAAAAAAATTAATATTCCTACTTTGGTCCATTGAAAATTATTTCCCAAATCGGTGTTGTAAATATATTTTTTTGGTTTGGAGACTTCAAACTTATTGATTTTTTATGTTTTTCAAATTAGTGTTATGTTATTAAGAGCTATATTTTTTTTGTTAGGAGATTATAACACTTTTCTTTTTAAGTCTATAATTTTGTGTTTTTGTAATCATTATAATACAAGTATAAAATTGTCATATATGAGTCTTTCTTATCACATTATTGTTAAACATATAATCTACATAAAAACATTAAGCAAGGAATGATATGAAGAAAAAAGTAAAAACAATAATCTAAATACCTAAATTTTTTTGGAATATTTATTTATGTTCTATGTAGGACTTTCAATATTTTTAGTATTCTTTGCAATATCTAACTTAGCTACATGCATCAAATGATTTAATGTCATGTTTGGATAGGGATGGCAATGGGTCGGACTCGGCTCGGATTATACATACTTCGACTTTGCTCCGGATAATAGTTGGACTTTTGTTTTC
This sequence comes from Amaranthus cruentus, assembly GCA_019425755.1. NCBI lineage: Eukaryota > Viridiplantae > Streptophyta > Magnoliopsida > Caryophyllales > Amaranthaceae > Amaranthus > Amaranthus cruentus. The sequence goes on from CM033466.1 coordinate 4,719,419, forward strand.
AGTCCACCTCCACTCGTAGTCGGATTATGCATACTCCAAGTTTGCCCGACTCAGACTCTCGGATCTCCAACAGAGTCAGATGCAGAGTCGGATTATTATCAAACAGTATCGTTGTGATATTGTACTAATGGTTTTAAAACATACAAAATTAACAAAATATATTTTTTATATACAATTTAACAAATAAATTTTATTTCTCTTGATTTCATTTGTCTTATCTTGATTCATTAATCTAAATAAAAATACCAAGTACTTTTTCAACATCGAAAATTACAATTAGTATAAGAGAGAGCTTGAATTAGTCACATATAGAGTTTTAAAGGAAACAAAATATTAGTGTAAAAGTCAAATTCAAAGTCGGATGTCCTTCAGGGTCGGAGTCGGGTCGGAGTCTCGGATTTTTAATAAGGTCCAACTCCGGTCCGTCTCTAACTCGGACTCGGATCGTAAAGTCGGAGTCGGAGTCGGATGACTTTTTCCTCGGACTCGAATCGGATTATTTTCCTCGGATCGAGTCGGACTAGGGTCGGATTCGGACTGAATTGCCATCCCTATGTTTGGATACGATGATTTCATTTGAAAATTTGGAATTGGCTCAAATTTATTGTTTCGCAAATAAAAAATTTATTTTGATTTGGTTCAATTCCAAAGTAATTCAACAACTTTATTTTTGAATATTTTTTGCTTTTGTTATATTCAAGGCTAGAGGATTTATGTTCCAAACCAAAAAAGTATAGTTCCTTACCTACAAGAACACTACTTTGGGAAATATTTTTCATTGAACACTATAGTGGGAATTTTTATTTTATCTAACTCTATTTTAGCAAATCATTCGCATTTAAGCCACGCGTTTTTTTCCCTCCAAAATTTTCCTTTTTTTTTTTAATTGGAATTCAAATAATTTGATTGATATGTCGTTAGAGTTTCAGAATCATTATTATTTGCATCAGTTTTTTCTTTCCTTTCACAACTTCCTTCTTCAAAACTCTCCATTTTCTCTCATCCTCCATTTTCGTACTTTAATGTTTCCTCCATTGTTGTCTACTGGTAATCGTCTTCTTCATTTTTTTTCCTTTTTAGTTTTTTGCATGTCTTGATCCTGTTCTATATTTTCGTCTATGTTTTTGTCCGAATTTTTATATGTTGTTTTTCATCATTTTTGTTATTTTTGTTATTTACTTCGTTTATTATTGTTTTGTTTGTTGATTTTTTTTTTCATTTTTCTTCGTGTTCATCTATTTTTAGGTGTTTTTAGGGTTATTATTTTCGCGGTTTGTGGGTTCTTTTTTTTTTTTTTTCTCTAAACAATGGTGAAGTATAAGAAGAACGATGAGGAGGTGTTCCTCTAACAGTCGTATCGAAGAAGAAAGGAGGTTCAAAGAAATCAATTACTAAGAAGTCTAAGAAGAACGATGTTCTTCAAAGAAATTGACTGTTGTGAAGGAGAAACAATCATGTAATAGATTGCAGGAACAAGTTGCTGTGATTAGCACTCCAGAAGGACCGTATGTTCTCTATTTATATATTTTAGGTTTTAGTATGAAATATATGTGTTTAGATCTAAAATTGATTTTTGTAAGTTTAATATTTTCATGCATTATAATTGTTGTGGTATGTAATATAACTGACAGTGATAAGTATTGAATTGTATGTTATTATAAGTTTATTTTTGTGTTTTATAATTGATATAGTTACACATCAAAACAGAAATGATATAAGGTCAATAACTGATGCATGTTTTTTTTTTCATTGTTGCTATATTTGAGTGTATAATTGATGTATATTAGTTTAACACTAAACCCACTGGGGTACCCTAACTAGGGGAGCCACAATAATCGAACAAATCTGCTATCTCATTAATAAAGGATTCATTCCCATTACACCCAATAACTTTCTTTCTCCATCATTAAGGGAATTCTTCCCATTCATAAAACATAGATCAACCACATTGATAAGGGGATTCTTCCCTATTCAACTAACATAAATCAATTTCAATAACAAGGGAGTTATTCCCATTCAAACTAACGTAAGTCAAACTCATCAATAAGGGAATCATTCTCATTCAAACTATCAATAAGTAATCTCATCAATAAGGAAGCCATTCACTATTCAAACTAACAATAACAATATCATTAATAAGGGACTCGCTCCATTTGAAACAATTAATAATAACCCATTCAATAACAAGGGAATCGAATCATTCTAAATCATTATCAGCATTTAGCATACTAGTGCTATTCTTTATCAGTAAACTTGAAATTCATATAACCAATAACTTTGATATTTCATTCGACGATAATTCATAGATAGTGTACATCATATGCTTTAAAACAATTCAATATCGATAATTATACAATGCAAGATGCATGTAAGGGTTAATTACTGCGTGTACGTACCTGCAAGTGTCACAGCACGACCATAAGTTACAAAAATAACCCAAGTAAGGTCCTACTTTCCTCTTATGAACTGGGAACCTATTCAAAGTTTAAAGTAGAACTAATAAGTCTATTCATCTCCACTTAAGAGCATCTAAAGACTAGAACAAGCTATCATTCACCCAGTCAAAGTAACTTCCACTTATTCTAACGCATACAAAACCAATTCACATTGTTCAATCTATACATGTTCATAAGTTATGACATTAATTCAACAATCAAATAAGCCTTAACATCCACTAAACCAACGATCAAATAAGCTTTCACAACAAAAAAGCGTACTTTATGACCATTTCTTTAAACCTATGAGACTCAATATAAGACCACATAACTATGAAATGTCACAAACTAACAACACTTGTACTATAACATTAATACTAATAATTTATCATGATGTTGATGTTAGTGATAACTTCAAGTTGTAGTATAATTTACTATAATATGCAAAACTACTCATGATGACAAAGGGGCATGAAAAGAAACACTTCCTCTAATAATTTGCAACAATAAAACAACAATGATTTCTTTCTACTTTGACAATGATAATATTCATCTCTAATAACTACAACCATAACATAATTAACTTAATAACATAAACAATATCCACCATCATCTTTATAATACAAGAGACAATGCACAACTCCTTTTTGTGACTACTAATCTTAACCATTTATAAATACTATTATCACCATTCACAATATATTTACACATTCAAAGCTTATCTATTTTATTTAATTTACTAAACATTTTCAACTCAAAAGTAGTACCATCATCATCTTTTTCATTCATACTTCTAACCCTAATTAATAATTATTTTAAAATCATCAATCAAAATCTTATCCATAATAAGATATAGGAAAATTTGCTAAAAATAATCCTAACTATCACCCGTTGGTCAAAAATAATCCCAACTATGCTCATAATTTGTTGAAAACATACCCACCCCCTTGTTACCGACTGGAACAGGTAACTTTTTCACTTTTTTCTCTTTTCTTTTTAACTTAACTGTTCAAAATAACCTTTCATCTTCATCTATTAATCAAAAAAGAAAGAAAAAAGTAAAAAAGTTACATGTTGTAGCTGGTTAAAAACAGTTAAAAAGGAGGTGGGTTTGTTTTCAACAAATTATGAGAATAGTTGGGATTATTAAAAAATAATTGATAGTTGGGATCATTTTTGGCCAACGGGTGATAGTTGGGATTATTTTGAGCAAATTTTCCTAAGATTTAATGAAAACAACACCAAATCAACCTAAAACTCATAAACTTAATGAAATTTCAATTAGAGACTAAAAAAAATTAATTAGAGAAAAGAAAGATGGCTCACCAAGATAAGGGTCAAGAGGGGAGTGAAGGTAGTGGTGGTGGTGGTGGCACAGGGCCTAGAACCGGCTGGAACAACCACCGTGAGCTGGCGGCTGGAGCAGAAAAAACGAACCAAAAAATGCGACTTGATCGCTGCTGGCGCACTGCGATGGGGTGGGGGTGGGGAAGGGGTTGCCCGCCGGTCTTGTGTGGGCTGGGTCACGACTGCTGCTGGTGGGTGGCCGTGCTGCAGGCTGGCCGGTTGCTCACTGGTGGCGCAAGGGGAAAGGAGAGAAAGAAAGAAGGAGAAGGAGGGAAGGAGAAAAAAAGCAGCGTGGGTTTTTTTTTTGGAATGTGAGGGAAGGGTATCATTTAAAACCCTAACTTATCCTTTTTATTTTATTTGTTTGCATATTTATTTATTTATTTAGTTATTTATTTATCTAAATTCATAAAAAAAATTTTTTTAACTTCTTTAAATAATATTTATTATTATTATATTAATATTTAAGTTCGTGTATGAAAGAAATTTATTAAAACTAATTCAAAAATAATTTAATATGATTATAAAATCCCCAAAAGTTATTAAAATATTAATTATGTCATTAAAATCTCGGGGTGTTACAATTCGGCTTTGAAACTTGATGATGCATTATGGGCCTATTGAACTTCCTACTAAACCCGATTAGAACCACTCCACCCCGTCTGATTTATGGGACATTGTGCCACCTACCAGTAGAGCTAGAGCACAAAGCTTGGTGGGCCTTAACAAAGCTGAACTTCGATCCTGAAGCGATCAAGAAGAAAAGGCTTGCTCAGCTCCGAGAGCTCGAACAATTGAGGTTGGATGCGTTTTAGAGTTTTAAGTTCTACAAAGAAAGAGCTAAAAAATGGCATGATCAAAGGATCATGAACCGAGACTTCAAGGTAGGGGAGAAGGTCTTATTGTTCAACTCGAAAGCTTAATTATTTCCTGAGAAGCTTGTATCTAGATGGTCGGGACCTTTTGATGTTGAGGTGACTCCTTTTGGCGTGGTAAGATTGAGATAGAAAAGAGGTGATTTTTTGGTGAATGCGCCGAGAATTAAGCATTATTTTGAGAAGGTTGACAGTGTTAGTGTTGTTGATGATGTAGGGTTGTTTGACGTGGGGCGTGAGGGCCCGTAAATTCAGAAACCAAAGGGCGTCAAGCTAGTGACATTAAAAGAGCGCTTTTGGGAGGCAACCCAATTCTTTTTCGGTACATTTAAATTTTGCATGCATTATAGTTTAGAGTTTTGCATTTTTAGCTTCACTTGTTGGAATCACGAGCCGGGATTTTAAGCACGAATAAAATCAGAAAGTAAAGAAAAAGAATTTTGTGTAATAAAATAGCCAACTCACGGAGTCGACCAATAGACCCTACTGAGTCGAGTCGACCCATTAAACTAAATAAAAAATTTTAAAAATTCTTTGCAATTTTGTGAACCAGTCGACTGGTCGACTTCACACACCAGTCGGCTCGACTGATTCAGACCTGACGATTTTATCTGATTTTTTACTCGTTTTTCCCCAAATCACTTACTCACCACACATTCACTCCATCATACCCACAACACTCTCTCACTCTAAACCCTCACCTTCTGCCTCCATTTGCTCCATTGAACCCAAGCTCTAAGGTTTCATTCTTCCCAAAACCTTCATCAAACTTCAACATTCATCTTCTACACCCCAATTTAAGGTTCCTTTCCTTTTCCATTTCTTTTTCTTTTAGATTTTGTTTTCAAACCCTAGTTTTTAAATTTTGCTTATTTAGGAATAAATTCTGATTTTTTGTTTGTAATTAGTACTTTATTAACTAATTGTGCTTGAATAAACTTGTTTTTGGTTGTGTGCTTGATAATCTTTCTCCAGTTCAAAGAAATTTTAACTTGGATTCAAGAAGGCAAAAAGAAAAAAAAGGAAAGCCAACCTAAGTGGCTCATACCGCCAGTCCAACATTCTCGAGGACCCCGAATTTCTAGGGGTCATATTCCTAGACAAGTACTAGAGAGAAATGTTCGCAAAACGTATATTGTGAAAGGTAAAAAGTACTCGTTTCATATGCCCCGATACATTGAATGAATTAGGAATCTATGACCAGATGAGATATATTTTTTATTCTCTAGGGTTAAATGCATTTTTTGAGATGAAGTATGAAACATGACCTGCATTAATCTTAGAATTCCTAAGTTCGTTAAAATATAGAAACTCACATGGGGGGCAAGGGAGATTGTTGTTGAGGATTAGGAACTAGGAAAAAAATGTTTCGGATGAAAGCCTAGGTCAAATGTTCGGGGTAGCGAAAGATGGGAGCACTGGAGCTCCAGTAGACTATCATGTTAGTTCGCTTTGTGAGGCCCTAACGGGCCAAAGAACTTAAAATATGCAAAACTTAAAAGCGACTTTAATTCATCACTCCGCAATAAGAATTTTCATCAGATTCTTGTCCTACACCATTAATTCTAGAGTCGCAGCTGACAAGTCTAACAGCAAGGATCTTGAGATCCTACGCTCCTTGCTAAGGCCGGACGACATACCCTGGATGAACTACGTATATTGCCTCAAAAGGTCATTTGTGTATCAAACCCAAGACATGAACATCGGGGCCTAATGTCTCACATCACGGCTTACTTAAATCTTGGATTAGACTCACTAGACTCATTCCATGACAACCTTATCACTAAGGACTACCTCGCTAGGTCGAAGTGGCTCGATGAAGTGAATGGCCAAATATGGTGGAGAATCAACAATAGTCGTCGCTTCAACCTTCCTCGCCCCTTACCCTTGGTGACAGCAAACCTTTCTAGCTACATTCGCCCTTTTACGGGTGTGTCCTCCATGAATGCGCCAGTTCGGCCTCCCCGTAAGCCGCTAATTGAGACCTCCCCAATAACACCCCACCCCTCGACCGCATACTTGTTGGAGTCCATGAATCGCCTACATGTGGGCATAAACCAAATGAGGTACGAGTCAGCGGAAAGGGACTACCACACTACTGAACGAGATTTTGAATAGCACGCGGAGGATGTACCCAATTTATGACTACCATTACAGGCATGGGGTGCTTGACTTTCCTTATGACCATCCCAAATGGTACACCCCTTCTGCGACCCTTGACACGCCCGACACATTTTCGCCTTATGGGTTTCCCCTAGTAATGATTAATTCTTTTTCCCAAGGGGGATTCTCATTTTTCTATGGCGGGCAATTTGGTAACCGTCCTTACGGAGGATATGGTAGTATGCACAGTGAGGGGGTTGGGCACCAGACTTTTACTGCAGCAGGAGTCGATCCAACGCCAGCTCCTATAGGCTCTAGTAGTTCTCGAGGTAGGAGTGGGCGAGCCGATAAGGGTAACGATGTCCTTATAGAGAGCGAGGAAGAGAAATAAGAAGAAGAGAACAATAGTGATGCGTCTATCGATGAGGACTCAGATGAAGATTCGGATGACCCCAACTTTGCCACCTAGGTGGTTCCTTGAGTTCCTTCCTTACAAGTCCAAAGCAATAGGAATATTGTTGGGTCTGGCTTGGGGGAGGGACGATTCAAAAAAACTTTTGAAGCTTGTTAGGTAATTTTGAAGCTTGTCAGGTATGTTTTTCATTTTTTATAGTATTTCATTTTCATGTGCATTGTTGTTTTTGCATTTTCATGTACATTGTTTCATTCTTATGTCTATTCCTCCAAAAAAATTTCAAAATGAAGAGAGGCCTATCCTTGTCCCTAGAGATGCATGCAATTTTTAAAGATCTTTCTTTGACCATTTGTTAATTGAGATGTGCATAATTTGATGGTAAACCTTTGGTTCCCTTTTCCAAGTTGTTGATTGCATAAGTAGGCTCACTTGATGATGTTCCTTTGAGGTAGGTGTGGTGCATTGGTTTGTGGCATCGCCTTAGAGTTTGGGCAAACGATGTTAAACCTTGTGAGAAAGATTGAACCCCTGTCATATAATGCGTAAATTGGAGACAACTAGGGACAATTTCAATCAAGTTAGAAATAGACAATCGTGAACAATGGCATAGTATTTGGAACCCTTTCCATCAAGCCATTTGGAATTCACCCTTCATTTTCATATCACCCATTTGATACTTTAGCTTGTAAATTGGTGATTTTTGGTATCTTTTCTTTGGTTAATGATACATATGATTTATGTACATGTTATCCCCTAATTTTGACTCATATCTATGCCATCCTTATGCTTTATTCTTTTGATTTAAGTCCATTTATGCTTGTTTTGAGGATTTTACACTTTTTTGATACGGTGTTTGTTGTTTTGTCAATCTTTGTAGGTTTTTCTTCTTACCGAACCGTCACTAGCACTATTATATTTATCCTTTTACTCTCGGAGTCTTGGTGACCTTAGGAACTAAGTTGGTGACTAAAATGAAGTCAAATTAATGAAAAGAAGCCAACCAAAGAAATGCTACATTTTTCGATCATCAAATGCAAAAGAGTCCACTTATAATGATCATACCCTTCAATACACTTGAAATTTAGTAGACTTTTTTATTGGAGATTAGGTCCGTTAGCTTTGAAACGACTGGTCACATGCCCAATTCCGAAAAGAAACGACCAAGTTTGGTATTTCAAAGACGCAGTGCGCATCAGGTACAAACCAGTCGACCCGACTTTTTAGATCTGCTGATCACTGTTTTCTTCTTGACCCGTGATTTCTTGCCTCATGCTTCCTCCAATATTTCCCCTTGCGTGCTTCAGACCTCTTTCTCCTGTGCATCTGGTTCTAATGATACAGGAGGTTGCTTGTTCGACCATCTCTACAATCATCATGAATGCAAGTGGATGAGCACTTGAAATTGGCTATAAGTACCCCCAAGCTCTTAAGGGAAGTCACACCCATCAGCTCACAAGCTGAACATAGCTTCATCTTCTCTTATTCCTTTAAATATTCATCCTTTAATGTGTTCTAAATAGTTTCTAAGTTCAGAAACTTGTCTAATCCTCATACAAACACTTTCTTTAGCATTTTCATTCCTTGTTTTAAGGTTTAAGTTGTAATTTAGTACATAAACACTAGTAGTTAGAAGTGGTTTTCATTTGATAATCAATCAAAGTACTTAGATATTCCATAATTTTGTGGGTTTAAGTGTAAAACTTGATGTGGAGTACTTGTATCATTTGAATATTGAAGCTCTTATTATTCTGAATCCCAACCCCTCTATAGTTGAGGGTAGTAAGTCAATCTAAGCTCATACGTCTTTTAGTTTATTGAATCATGTATGTTGTAATAGTTAATGTGTGTTGTTCCATGATCATGAGTGAATAGTCCACTTTCTAGAGTTTTGGGATGTACTTACCATATCGATTTGCTTACGGGGAAAAATGGGTTGAGTATAAATATGTGCATGAATGAATATATGAGTTCCATGGTAAGGAATCAAAAGTCCGTTTCGAACTCCATCCATGGACAGTTTATGTTGATTGAATGTATTGAACACTTGGGAAGTATGATTTCATGCTAGTAATGAGTAGCCTAGAAGCTAACTTTATTAGGATTCCTCTGAGACCTAGACATAAATTGTCCATGGATGGAGATCGAAATGGGCTTTTGATTCCTTACCATGGAACTCACATATTCATTCATATACGTATATATACTCAACCCAATTACCCAATAAGCAAATCAATAAGTTAACTACATCCTCAAACTCTAGAAAGAAGACTATTCAGTCATCACGATAATGGAGGCAAACACATAAAATTTTATAATATTCATGGTTTAACAAATAAAGAAACAAGCTTAGAATAACTTACTACCCTCAACTATGGAGGGGTTGAGAATCACAACAATGAGAACAACAGCTTCCAGTATCCAAGTTATAAAATACTCCACACCAAATATGAACACAAACCCACAAATTTCTAGAATTTCCAAACACCTTGATTGATTACCAAATGAAAACTACTACAAACTACTAGTGTTTAGCAACAAAGTTACAACCCAAAGGCTTGAGTTTTTGAACTAAAGTACCAAAGTAAAGTGTTTAAGTAAAATGCTAATGAAAGTTTCTGGACTAAAGAGTTATTAAAGCATACAATAACATAGATAAACAAAGAAAGAAGAGAGAATTGAGCTTGGTTCAACTTGTGGCTGAAAAGGGTGTATCTTTCCTTTAGAAAATTGGAGTATTTATAGACAAATTGAGGAGCTTCCCACTTGCTTTCATGATCATTGCAAAGGTATTCCAACAAGTAACCTCCTTCATCATGAGCAGCAAGTACACAGGAGTAGGAGGGCTGAAGCACTCAAGGGGAAAGATTAGAGGAAGCTTGAGGCACCGGTCAAACCTAAGTGTTTGGCCCCATGATGTTGTGAAGCTACGGGCTCGACCCCAGTGGACCATGCTCGACTCCTTCATTGATTTTTGCCAAGATTTGTCGTTTTTAATCCGAAGGCTTGGGTCTTGATTTCTGAGGTTCATAAAGTGCCTGAACATGTCAAAACTTCCTCGAAAGTGGCTAAAAACTCCTGAAACCAATTAAACCACTACACCACAGGTGTAATTCATAGAAATTGATCATAATAGGCCTAAGTTGAGTAAGATATGCACAAAAATGAATTAAAATCAGTTAATATCGGGGCATAAACCACGCAATAAATGCGTGTATCAAACTCCCCCAAGCCAAACCTTTGCTTGTCCCTAAGCAAAGCAATAACAAAACCTGAGATGCAATGAGAAATTATGACCAAGAAAATGGAGAGGTGCAACCATTGATAACAAGATATTGGTTCTCGGTTCCAAGGAGTTGAAAGATATTGAGGCTCTATTAAATCATTCCTAAAAAGTGATTACGATGTGGATACGCAACCAATCATGAGCTAAAAATTCCCATACCGGACTCAAAGAGGAGGGCAAACCTCACTCTAGGTTGCGAACTCCCAAATAATCCACCACACTCATGTGTTTAAGGGTAAACACATATCACTCTTTCCTATGACTCAAGTGATGTGAGTCTCTAAGTAACAAGGGATCTCATGAATCAAGCTTCGAAAAAATCGACAAGTCAAAGGAAACCAAGCAATAACAATGAAACCAATGTAAAATGGGATGGACGTATATAGTTGATGAAGTGGTGAAAATGGATGGCTAAGAGGATGTGAAATGGGTAATAAATGAAATGCGGTAGAAGACACTCCAGCTAGCAAGTCAACAACTAAACAAACCACAACCCAAAATGTGACACAACTTAGCACTCCTAAATAAACTATGACTTTTTGATGTGCAAATTTTAAGTAACCGCAAGCGCACGGTGTACGTGTAGATGCGGGTCGAACACAAGGAAGCTTTGACAAGAAACTTGCTAATTTATACTAATTTATTGCTTAAGGAGAAAAAAAAGATTTGATTGGTTGTTTTCTAATAAACTAAAAATGCAATTAGAAATATGGGTTTAAACTATATGATGAAGAGATCAGGGTGTCGGGAATCCCCTAAAGTCTTATATGATTTAATTCTCATTAGTGTCTATGAAAAGTTGGATTAAATTCGTGGTTAAACATGATCTTGTTAATCTCAAACTCTCGCTCTGTTGATTAACTATTAGATTTAGACCCTATTAATTCGATTCTCACACGCTAGTTTTATTGAATGAATTAATAAGAATTTAACTAAAATTTACCCTAAAGAAAAGTCGATCCCAATCTCACACGCTAGTTCTATTGCCTAGTCCGACAAAGCAAGTTTAAGTTAAGGTTAATTGACACAATTTAACCACTTATATCCTAGTTTCATAGACACATCTAAGAATTAAATCATACTCAACTTATAGGTTCAAACCGTAACCCTAGAAAATGAATCTACTCACTAATCATGGTGAATGCAATTAAAATAAACCCTAAGATGATACTAGACATGGTTAACAATGAATTAAATGTCAAATTAAGAAAATCAATGATTAAAACCAAAATGAAACCCCAATTAATTTAAATAACAATAATGAAGAACAAAGTAAACTTTTACTCCCTACATCCCATATAGTTTGAAGCAAAGAGAAAGTTAGTGTTTTTGAAGAAAAGGGTAGATAATGGTAATAAATGAAGAGAGAGAATGAATCGTGTGGTTGAAATTAAAAGAGAGTTAGAATCTATGGATGAGATTAAAAGAAAGTGTTGGGCCATAGTCCAAAAATAGAAATGATGCAAATTAAGTGGGACGAACCAAAATAGAAAATGTTGCAAATTAAATGGGACAGAGGGAGTACTAAAGGAAGATTAATAATAATAACAAAGGTTCATTAATGGAAGATTGAAACTAGTATAAGTAATTAAAATGCAAATAAAATTGAAAGACAAAAAGAAACAATCCTTGAAGGAAGATTAATGACAAACTTCATGAAAAAGCTAAAACTAAAGGAAGAATTAAAGAGCAAAAACTAGTAAAATTAATCTAAAAGAGATGGAAGAGGAGAGGAAGAGGAAGAAGAAGGGAAGAAGAAACCCTCATCTGATATTAGGGCCTATTTATAATAATAAAGACTTAACCCTCAAATGTAATTGAAAGACTAAATTATTGAAAATCCCGTGCAAAAAACAGAAGCTATAGCCGAGTCGGTTTCCCATAACAGGACAGTACCGCCGACTCGGCGTTTTGGACTGGAAAACTGTAGCAACTTCAAACAATCGTCATTTTTTGCTCGGTTGTCGAAATCGGACATATAATATAGCGTTGGAAAGCTCTTGAAGTATCGTTTCCAATTCCGCAAACTTTGCATTAATGTGATCTTTATATCAAAAGTTATGGCCAAAAGAGTAGACATGTATCAAATTTCATCTCAAAACTCTTGCATTATAAACACTCTTCTACTCTTTAGCTCATTTTCTTTCTAGAACATCTTCACTCAAGCTAGAATCTTTCTTCATCATTAAAACCATAAGAATTATGCTTAAAATAATCAAAACCACTAAAAATATACTTAAATAACCAAAACGAGTAAAGTAGCATAAATCTCCAAAAAAATCACGGAATTACTAACAATGACCATCGTTAAGGAGTATAAAATGATATAATTAAGTGCAAATAATTGCATTTATCACTTTTGTATTAAAGCTTGGTTAGTGATTGAACCAAGCAACAATATGCCCAAAACATATGAACAAGGCCGAAACGAAACAAGAATGAATATAACACAAGAGTGTCATCACCAAGATATATATGCAAGTGGTGATGAGAAACATCATATATAATAGGGATGGTCACGGGTCCAGGACCCTGTTGGACCCGCCCCGGATCCGCCCCTTTTTTGAGGGTCTGGGTCTTATTTTTTGAGACCCATCGGATCCGGGTCGGATCTGGATCTAAAATATAATTGGAGGGTTCGGGTCTGGGTCCAAGATTCGGACCCTGGACCAGCCCCTCGGACCCTTATAAATATTACATTGTTCATTTCTATTTGTCTTCTACGTATGAATTTTGCCCACAACACTTATTTTCATTTTATATAATCATAATATATATAAATAATATATATGCTACCGTCTAAGTGCTAACCCAATTACCCTTATTTCATGGACTCGAACTATTGTTTATAATAGAATTTAAGCGTATATGGAAGACGCTATGCGACTTTAGATGTCAAATTTATATTAAATATTTGTAAAATATGATAATAACTCTCTTACAAATATATGAAAAATATAATGACTTACAAATGGTTCAAATTTGACAAATCAAAGAGACTTTTTTTAGACCCTTTAAGGATCCATTAAGGACCCTAGACCCATCAAATTCAGAGGGTCTAGATCTGGGTCTGAAGTTTTTGGAGCCTTAGGGTCCGGATCCGGGTCTGGATCTCAAAAAATTAAAATGGTCCGAGTCTGGTTGGACCCGCTCCAGACCGGCCACATCACCATCCCTAGATATAAATAAATAATAAGAACCGAGGAGTGATAAGAGTAACTAATAGAGGTTCGGAGTCGTAGTCATGTGGTCGTTGATAATTTGACTAAGTCCATTCTATACAATAATTTAATTATAGACCTTGAATACTGATAAGAGTAACTAATAGAGGTTCGGAGTCGTAGTCATGTGGTCGTAGTCATGTAGTCATGTGGTCGTTGATAATTTGACTAAGTCCATTCTATACATTAGTTGTAAAACCCTAAATTTCCGACCCCTTATACGAAACCAAAACCTTAAAGGATGGGAGGAAATTCGGGTGTCACATAAAAAGAAAAGAAAAAGAATTTTGATAAACGTTAAAGTTTAACTTTAAAAAGGTGAGTGGAAATTTCAGCAGCATCTGCCCTAAAACTGTGTGACCTTTGTAGAAAAACAAAAGTTATTTAGAATCTAATAAAGTAAACGGTTGAGTTTAAAGAAAAAGAACGATAACTATTTAAAACATACAAACCCCAAAAATCACGCAGCAGAGATAACTTTTACAAAAATAAGGACATGTGCCTCAAGCCAAAAACATAAATAATTTAAATGCAAAGAATCACATGTAGCGTCAAAACAAATATACATTGCACGCTTCAAAGCTCTCACTCATTCTCCCCGTATGCAATGCATAGAAGCTCCATCACCTGTAATGTCTATCTATGATGTCCCCGCTGCTCAACGTAAGATCATAGATCAACGCGTCATAGCAGGGCCATCAAAGACGAGCCATCAACAATGAAACAAAAAGTACACGTCAGCAACTAACATCATATCATAATAAGACATAATTAATATCAATAGAGTATGTCATAGTATAAGGGTGGTTTCACAACATTCCAAGCGCCAATCATAACCACTAAACATCAGTTCCTACTTCTCACTATTATTTCTATTTTCTTCACTTCTTTTCAACTTCATAACTTCTTTTCGACTTCATAACTTCTTAGTATCACTTGAACCAAGAGCTTAATTGCTTTCAAATATCTATATATAAGTGACTAGAGGCCACCATACTGGGGATTGCAAGACCCACATGGCAACACCTCAACCAAAGGGCGGTGACGGGCCATACCGGCGCCCAATGGTAAAGTATGAACATACAACGACCATATATAGATGATCCTACCTCCGGAAACTAAAGCCACTGGGGTACCAAACCAGTGGAGCCAGCATACCTAAACGTATGTGACTAGAGGCCACCATAGGGTTTGCAAGGCCCACATGGCAACACCTCAACCAAGGGCAGTGACGGGCCATACCAGCGCCCAATGGTAAAGTATGAACATACCCCCGTACAGCGACCATATACTGATGATCCATACCTTCGGGAACTAAACCAACTGGGGTACCCTAACCAGTGGAGCCACAATAATCGAACAAATCTGGCATCTCATCATTAAGGGACACATTCCCATTACAACCAACAACTTTCTTACTCCATCACTCAGGGACTATTACCATTATAACCAACAACTTTCTTACTCCATCACTAAGGGACTCATTCCCATTTTAACTTAAGTAAATCAAACTCATCAATAAGGAATCATTTCCATTCAAACTAGCGATAATCAATCTTATCAATAAGGAAAGCATTCGCTATTCAAACTAATAATAAACAATATTATTAATAAGGGACTCGATACCCTTTCAAACAAATAATAACCAATTCAATAACATGGGAATCGAATCATTCTTATTCAAAATAGCAATAACCAATCTTATCAATAAAAAACTCATTCACCATTCCAACTAACAATAATGAAACCTCATTGATAAGGGAATCGCTTCCATTCAAAAAATTAATAACCAATCTCATTACTAAGGGAATCGTTCTCATTCCAAATTATCATTAGCATTTAGCATACTTGAATCGTTCTATATCGTAAATAGGAAAAGCATATAATCAATAACTTCAATATTTCATTCGGCAATAATTCATAGATAGTGTACAACATATGTTTTAAAACAATTCAATATTGATAAATATGCAATGCAAGATGTATGTAAGGGTTAATTACTACGTGTACGCACTTGTAAGCGTCACTGCACGACCAAAAAGTTACAAAAATCACCCAACTAAGGTTCTACTTTCCTCTTATGAAATGGGCACCTATATAAGTTAGGAGTAGAACTAATAAGTCCACATATCTTCTTTGTCATACCAGCTAAAAGCCAAAGCAACCACTATTAATCATTCAATATGAGTTTCTGATTACTCTAGCACACACATATTTCATTCAATACAAGTCATGATCATTAACTTAGCGACAACGCAAGTCTTTCAATCAATTTAAGAACAAAAGGATTATGAGAATCGTTCATTTACATCAACTAAATGTGAGTCACATTGATTCACGTTACTTCAAAAATATAACAAATCACACTTAAATCTTACAATGTTAATATGACACTAGTATGACGATAATGACAAACCTTAAAGTTATTACGTAGCGATATCATTTATTATATTCTTTAAGGTTAGAAAGAACTATAATCAAGACATCATAACAAGTAACTTTAATTATTTTCAACAAGTTGACACTATGTTTATAGCCTTACTAATATTATTTATTTGTAACTTCGATAACCTAACAAGAGTACTTGTAATTAACATTAATAATTTCTTTTGCTTTAATAAGGCCAATTAAGATTATCATGCCTAACAAAACTCCCACATTTAACACAATTAAAGTTGCTCATGTACAAAAACACCATCAAAATAACACATAACCATTATTTTCATTCATACTTCAAACTCTAAGTCATAAATGTTCAATTCATTAAACACACTCTTACCCGCAAAATGATTCAATGAAAATAATAAAAGGTTCAACACTTTTCATTCATATTTCTAAAACCCAATTCGTAAGTACATTCAAATCAATAATCAAATTCTTACCCATAACAAGATTCAATGACAATCATACAAAGTTCACCACTTTTCATTCATATTTCAAAAACCTAACTCATAAGTATATACAAACATACCCATGATAAGATTTACTAAAAGTAGAACAAAATCAATACAAAACTCCTAGATTTAATAAAATTTCAATTATAAACAAGTAGAAAAGAATCAAATAGGGGAAAGAAAGGTGGTATACAATGGTGAGACTAGAGGGAGGGTGAAAGAACAAGTGAAGTTCATGGTGGTGGTGCGCAGATCGGTTGTCCAACTGTGTTTACTGGCGGTGGGGAGCACACGCACCTCTGTGCTGGTGGGAGAATAGCAGCAGCCGACAGTAGGGTGCAGGACAAGGAGAGGGATTAGAAGGAAGAAGGAAGGAGGGGGTTGTGCCGTTTTTGTGTGTTTGTAAAGGCAAAGGGTGGTCTCACTTAAAACCCTACCTCATCTCTTTATTAGGTGAACCTTCTAACAAAGCCTTACTAAGACAACCCACTTCATGTGCTCACAATTATAATAATATAAAAAAATAATTTTAATTCGAATCTCTTTATTTAAATAATCACAATTGTATTTTTCAATACAAATATGTTAACGATTAATATTCGTGTGGGATACAAATCTATAAAACTAATCTGAAAGTAATTTTATTAAATTCTAAAATCTCCGAAACTATTATAAATCTAGAATAATGACGTCATAAAATGATGGGGTGTTACATTAGTGGTAAGTAATGGGTCGATCCACAGGGTAATGCGTATGTGACAAGTAGAATTTTTATGAATGGAGATTTTTGGGATTTGGTTTGGTTGGTTATAAAATAATTTTACGATTCATGTTTAAAACAATAAAAATAAAGACTAGAGTTTTGGGAATTAACTTCTTGATTTACTAACGATTGGTTGAAAATATGTTTTTAATCAAGATTTATGATGAGAAAAGTATTTCTTTTTATACCTCCACAACTTTTGCGCATAGGAACTATATAGTTACTAAAACTTTTGCATACTTACATCTTAGAACTATATTGATCGGATCCTTAAAACACCAAGTATATGACTTACTCTCTTGCTCATAAATTTCAATGATATCACCTACACATATATAAAGCCATTTAAGGTCTTAGATGAGGTTTAAGTGAAGAAAGAATAAAAGAAAAATAATGGAATTGCAAACCAAAAGTTGCTGTCCCGAAATAGGTTTCAAGCCTTGGGTGAAAATATTTTTAGCTTTGAAATTAAACCTCTAATGGAAAATATGTGTCTCACAAAAGTTATTTGAATACGAGTCTAGATTATGACATACAAATTTGAGGGGTATGTATGTAGAGAAAAAATGGAGAAACAAGATGAAAACAGTAGGATGTCAAGAGCTAATATGGGCGAAATTCAGGAAGGGGCTGAAAGAATGATATGGATCTCTTTGGTTTCTGAGTGTATTTGGCCAAATAAGGTGTCATTGGATAGCTTAAGAAGTTAGCTAAAGTCTCCAAGAAATAGATCTCACAAATATGGACATTTGAATGCTCATTTGGGTCCAAAGGTTGAGACATGCAGGCTGACATGATTTCTGATGATCCATTGTAGTGAATGAAATGATTGCTCTTAATATGCTACAAGTTACCTCAATTTCTTGCTTGATTATCGTTAATAACACTTAAACCTATTACATATAAAACGTTGGGAACATAAATTGATCATTTAATATTTTTAAATGATTTTATGAAGTGACTTCAGATTTTGAAGAAATTTCTGAAATTATAGTTTTATGGAATTAATATATTTTCTTTGTAATTAAAATTAGGAAAAATTGTTGGGATTAATCCAACCTAGTTTCCATTCCCTACCAATAATCCCACCTTTTGAAATTTTTATAAATAATCCAACCTTTGCTTTTAATTTGTTGCCAATGGACCCTTCAGAAAATGACCTGCTATATCAGGTTATTCTCATCTTTTGTCTTGTTTACAATAATCCAACCTATTACCCATTACCTACCAATAATCCCACCTTTTGAAATTTTTATTAATAATCCAATCTTTGCTTTCAGTTTGCTGCCAATGGACCCTTTAAGAAGCAAATTGAAATTGCTATTATTTTTGAAACATAAACTTCATCATTGCATTAATAGTTCTTTACATACATATCCCATAAACATTGTGGCTTACAAAATATCATCCAAGAAGGATTAAGGCTATATGTGTTAGATATCTAGTTTTCTAAATACAAAATAATTAGATTAGTTTGCCAATTACAAAATGGCTTACGAAATGATGAGATAAGTTTGCCAATTACAAATGGCTTACAAAATGATGAGATAAGTTTGCCAATTACAAATGGCTTACAAAATATATAGCAAAAATAATTACATTGCCCAACAAATTTAACTCGAGTAACTACACATTCTTTGGTACACTCGAGGTAGATGCTTGCGTTGAACAAATGAACACATTTTGAGATGTTTGTGAAGACATCGACCTTGCCATGCTACCCTGCATGAATGAAGTTAAATAAACTTAATTATTAACATGATTAAATGTATTTGCTATCTAGATAAAAGAAAAAAATAATTACCTTGTTCATCACACCTCTGCCACCTCTTCCTCTACTGCCTTGACCTCCCCTTACACTTTTATTTCCCCTTCCTAATTGACTGGGTTGAGCAGAGATTTCATGAGCGACTGGTACACTCCAAACCCACCCCATTTGTTTTGAAATTACCCCCAAACCAACACTTCATAGTAAATGTATCAAAAGCACTAGTCTAAAACATACAAACAAAACAAAAATCAGAAATTTCATACAAACAAAATTCATACATACATGAAAGCATTAAAATTGAAATTTAAACAAATAACAATTCTGAAATTTCATACAAGAAAGCATGAGTAATGAGAAAATTCAAAATTTTACTAACCATTGACAAAGAAGATGTGAGAACCTGTTAAATTTAGGAAGATGATTAGGTATGAAATTAAAAATCAAAGACTAAAATTAAATTAAAATTTCGGATGAAATACCATGAAAATTTCGAAAATTAGGGCAAAAAATACCTGTGAGAAGACGCGAAATTTGGTCAGAATCGTTTGGAATTGTCGAACGAAATTGATTGGAGAAGAAATTTATGGGTTTAGAATTGAAAGAGGAAAGATTTTAGTGGTTTTCATGAAGATTCTTGAATACTCCATTGAAGGGGAATAAAAGCTTTGAAGAAAGAAGTGAAGTTGGGTTTACTCTTGGGTTTCTGATTTTGAAATCAGAATTGGAGGAGAGAGAAATGAAGAGTGAATTGAAGGTATGACCGGTTGTACCCGGTTAATGCAAATTAAGGTCCATTCACAACAAACATAATGCAAAGGTTGAGTTATTTTTTAATTTTCAAAAGATGGGATTATTAGCAAAGAATTGAAAATAGATTGGATTAATCTGGACAATTTTTCCTTAAAATTACTCCATAACCAAAACTTGTTTTTAAATACCAATAGACTATAACATATATCATTACAAAGCTATTTTAATAATATTTCATAATCATATAAGTATATTTTCTTATATAAATCATTTTTAATAAAACACATAAGATAAGCTTTTGTCAACACAGTTTGTGAAATCATTTGCAAATTTTTTAAAGTTTATAAACCAAATAAATAGGTTTATCCAATTAACAAAATTTTTGAAGGAAATATAAATAACTTAAGTTAATTCAAATCTTGAATAAAACCAAAAGCATTGAAATTTATTTTTTTAATATAATAACAATATTTAACAAAATAAAACTATGTATATTCAAAGTTAAAAGTTTGAAACTCCCACTATTGTTTTTGGCACTTAAGTATGAATAACTAGAGAGGTTAATAACATTAATCCATTACTGAACCTACTTAAGCTAAAATTAAGAAAAGCTTAAAATTAGGGCTATTACACCTTAAACCTATTCAGTATCATATGAGTCTTCAACTCATCATCGTCACTGACACTAAGAAATTCCCTCCACTTCATGACTAGATCCTTGTTGTTAAACGATGTCCTTATTAAATTACGAGGATTAATAGACAAGCCAAAAATATCATTTCCATCTCAACAGTAATATAAACATCCCTCTTAGTCCTACCATTTGTAATGCGTTGAACCCAACCATTAGGATCAATTGAAACACGATATGCTAAAATCCCTGTTGGATATTTAGTAATCTTAATCTCTAACATCCCACCAAACCCAAGCTCTCGAATAGAATCTATTTGACCTTTGGTTAGAACAAATTTAGTACCATTTAAATCCAAAAAGGACCAAACCTTATAGTTTGTTAATTTCCTTTTCAACCCTGAACAATAAAAATTCAACGATATGGCTTTAATTTTAAGAATTTTGAGCTTATCAGTTTCAGTTTACATAAAGTGATTCAATTATTAAAAACTAAAAAAACACACTAAAAACACAATAGAAAACTCACTTATAACTGTAAGTTTTAAACTTAACACTATCAATTATTACCAAAACAAAAATATGGCTTCAATTTTTAAACTAATATAAATCAATTATAGACTCAAACATAGCAATTATTAAAAAAAATCAAACAAACATGCATCAATAATTGACTTCTCCAACACTTTTACTTGAAACAACTTGTCTAAAATATCCAAAACATAGATCATCCATCATCCATCATCATACTCGTGAATCATTCTTGTAAAACATAAAACATGTAACCATTTCCAATTCTCCATTCAAGATAAACCATGCAAACTAAACATCATGTAAAACAAGGTTTTTACAAGGTACGAAAAAGAAAGTGTTTTGTGTGTACCTTCAAGAAGTTGTTTGATTGTTTTGAACACTTGAAAGTATGATTTCATGCTAGTAATGAGTAGCCTAGAAACTAACTTTATTAGTATTTTTCTAGACTTATGTCCTTAGGATGATGAACCATGCCTATATCTTGTATGATACTTTCTTGTTTAACATAAATTTGAGGTCATGTACATGTATTAGAAAGTTAGTATGGTCGAGTTCTACGCCCAAAAGCTGGATCTCTTAAACCATATTAGTAACTATATAGTTCCTAGGCCCAGAAGTTGTGGAGCTAAAATAGCAATACCTTTCTATTCATAAACGGAAAGTTTGCACAAAATAATCCCAATTCCCAACCATCACCCGTTAGCCGAAAATAAGCCCAACTGTAAATTATTTTTAAATAATCCCAACTTTCAACTAAATTTGTTTATAGCATACTCTATAACTTGTTTACCTGGGATACCAGGTCACCTTGGAAAAAAGGGAAAATTAAATAAAAAAATCTCAAAACCCTGCCCCCCTCACCCATTCTTCCACCCTAGCCCAGCCATAGAGTATGCCATAGTTGACCTTGAGATTTTTTAATTTTCCTTTTTGTTTGCCAAGGTGACCTGCTATCCCAAGTAACCAAGTCATTATGCCATGAACAAATTCAGGTGAAAGTTGGGATTATTTAAAAGTAATCGATAGTTGGAATTATTTTCGGCTAACGGCTGATAGTTGGAATTATTTTGAGCAAATTTTCCTTCATAAAACTGATTATAACATGTTTCAACCCATCCCTTTAGCAAATTAAGAATTTAATTTCCCCAAACTCTAGTCTTTATATTTATTGTTTGAAACATTAAAACGAAAATCGCCTTTTTATGAACTCAAAGCTAAAACGCCTTTGTCATAAAACTCTTTCTCACATAAACATTTCCGTTTGGATCGATCCCTTGCTTACCACTAATGCTAGTCATTAGAGTTGATTAAGATGTATAAATTTATCGCATAGAGCGGACTTAGTAAACTATCAACGACCTACGACTCTGACCCTCTATCACTCGCGAGCATCGATCTCCTTCACACGACGCCCTGCACAATTCTTGCACAAACATACCCAAATATCATCAAAATCGTCCCAATTATTCCCAAAAGATCACACTATTATAAATTGGAGTGATTAGACTAAAAACAAAACTAAATCGCCAGTAGGCTTCATCAAAGGATCATAAAAATAGACGCAATAAGTGCAAATAATTGCACTAATCATTCAACAATTGATTTGATATCAGAATCGTTCTTGACACCATCAGGAATCTTGAAATTCAAAAAATTGTTCCCATCTACGTTCATACATGCCTCACTGACATCCGTATGCAAGTCTTCGCAAACAACTTCAGTACTTCACAATCACCCTCCTCAGGAGTGCTATAAAATTTTTCTTCAACAACAAATTCAGTCATTACCTCACAGACAGGAAATCCTTCCACATGAATCACACCATTACCAAACTCAGCCTCCCTTTCCTCACAGAACCTAACTTTGAGCATTTGGTCAGAAATATTCTTAATCAACGGCAGTGACTTCCGAAACCACTGCCCCTTGAATACTAATCGATAACAATAAGTCACAAGCAAAATAAGAACACAACCATTCACAGTGGAATGTGTTGATCCAGGTTTTAGAATGCGTGCAATCAAAGAAGCAAGAATTGATAAGGTGTAATGACACCAGTCAAATGTTGGAATGGAACCTACATCCTCCATAACCGGAAGTAAATTGTATCTAATCTTGTGCTCCGGCAACGGAGCCAAGATTGTCGAATCAGCATACAAGACAATCAACTGCTAAATTTTTCATCCCATCGGGATAGTCCTTATGTAACAACCCAAACTTTAATCAACTTTGTTATAGAGCCTTAATACAACTTAAGTTCTAACCTCAATCCAAAAACCACATTATCTTAAGACAGCGAAAGACTTTACTAAGGCTGTTTTGGAAAAGAATCTGACGCAAATAAAATCCCACAATACAAAGTTATTATCTTCTTAACATTGTAAACCAAACCCTCCTTTTGAATTTAAACACAATAAAACCTTAATTTAATAACTCTAGAAAATTTTGGAACCTTTCAAGAATGAAATCAAACTTTTAAAATCGTAAATTACATTTGCAAGTGAGTAGAATAATTTTCAAAGATAAACTTATTTATAAAATCTCCTAAAAAATTGTTTTTATATAAATAGTGTATCATAATACTTCATAAAACATGGAAGATTTTGAGGTTTAAAGTACAAATAATAAACTTTCAATAATCTGAATTTTTAGTAAGAACAACCCTCCATCTCACAAAATCAATTGAAAACCAACAAGAATAAGTTCATTCGGTATTCAATTGTGTTTTGGAAACTCTTAGCTATTAGGAATCAAATAATTTATATGATGCATATCATTATGTTGCATTGCTATGGCTACTTTTCAACCAACAATTTATCTAAGACATAATGCAAACTTAAAACAGTTGAATATTGTATCTTTAATGGTAGATTTATTCTTTTCATTTTTTCATGTGAAAAGAGGAGTACTATTTACCTTCTTTTGCCTCTTTTGATGGACTAAGGAGAATATTATATTTACTAAGCTGTTATCGTGTGAAAAAGGAAAATTATGTGCCTTTGTTTCTGTATAATTGGGAGAAATCATATTACATACTAGTATTTTAAAAGATTGGACACATGTTACCATAACAATAAAAATTTTCCCTCTCAATCCTACTCCTTAGGTTTTATTTTAGGTTATTTTCTATCTTTAATTTTATTCATTAATCATTTATCTATTTATCTATCTGTTTATACATCATATTATACATCAAAAGAATAAAAAATTTAAACACATGTCAAATTTTAATTATAATGGTTTTTTATTTGATATTTTTTATATTACCGAACATTGTACCATGGCAATGAAATAATGATTTAAGAGACTTATAATTATAATATTATATTCTGAAGCGAACATGTGTCACTGTAATAAAAAAAGTTTTTTCTTCCAATTCTACTACTTATTTCGATTACGATGTTTTTTTTATTTTTTATATTACCGGAAATCGTACCTTTAATCTAAAACGATCATTTAAAAGTCATAAAATAACTTAATTAGATATTTAAGATTAATAATTTTTTATTTAAATAGTTAATAAACCGTGTTTGGCACGAGAACCTATATACTTAACACTACTTTGGAATCCTTATAGCTAAGTTGAGCATTTGCATTAGTAATTTAAAGTTTTTTCGGATTTTGGTGAAAACTATTTTTTTCTATTATTGTTTTACCATATATTGAGTTTACCGTTTGTGATATGTGTTTTTTAGATTTTACCATTTCAGTCCCTAAGGTCAATAGGAGTAACAATCAGCTATTTCTTTTATCAAGTTCAATGAGAAGCATCGTAGACTTCTGAATGCTTTCATCCGAAAAAATTCAGAGTGATTTGAAATGTCGTTTTCCCACTTTGCTAACAGTTCCTCATTTTATTTGTAAAGATCAATGCGCGTTGGCACAAAATGACTTTGAATATATTTATTGGAAGAGATTTTATTTTAGATGATTCGTACAATCATATCTATAATCTATAACTATTAGGGGCGTTCGGTACCCGGAAAGCCGAGTACCCGGTTAGCCGGGTACTTTTTTTGCCGGCCCGTGTCCCGACCCATTTATTGCGGGTACCTGGTTAGCGGGTACCCTGATATGACGGGTCGGGACACCAGGTACCCGGTTATTATTTATGATTAATTTTTAGAATTTATTATACTTTTAAAGATTAAATTCCGGGCAGATTTTAGGCAATATTTGGGCATACTTTTTCTATTTCTAAGATCAAAGCTTGAACTTTAGATTTTAAAATTAATATTCTAATTTTCAAAACTCCAAAGCAATATATAAATGTAAATATAATGTTGATATTGAGGTGAGCCCCGAATAAACTATTGTCTCCACCTAGAGCTGTTCAAAAGTGACCAGACCCGAAAATCCGAACCGAAACAGAAAGTAAACCGACCCGAAAATGTGTTCCTTTTTTAGGTTTATCGAACCGACATTGCCCAACCCGAAGTTATATCCGAACTGGTTGACAACCGAAAATGGGAAGACTGAACCCGAGTTGTAATCGATTTTTTTAACCGACACATAATTGTTAACCAAGACTACTCGAGTCAAATCCGACCCGAATCATGCTCGAAACCGAACTCGATCGGGCTAAAACCTACTTAACCCGAAGGAGTTTAGATCGAACTTGTGTAAACCTGAACCAGTTTTTAATATAGAAGTATGATCGACTCATATTCAATCATCTTATTATTTATTCTAATAAAGTGATAAATATTTTATAAAATAAATTTTATGAATACATGGTTTCATATATTTAATTTTCGGTCAAACAAGTAAAACTAACTATGTAAAATGATTACTAATTGATTTGTATTTGAACTATTTTTATTTTGGAAACCTTATCTTCCATAAAAAAATGACTAACAACTTAATCTGATATTGACTTGATCGATAGTAATTAGTAATTCGTAGCCGAAATCTACTTAAAAAATACCCGAACTCGATCTGTACCGGTAAAACCGAACCAATTAACTGATGACAACTAGAGATCGATTGAATCTCGACACGAACTTCAACCGACACCGAACTGATGCTAACCCGACCGCTCGAATAATCGATCTTCAACCGAACTGTGATTAACCGACCCGACTCGAGTGTGACCCATCGGAACACGCGCCCAAAAATAACCGATCCGAAATACAATCGAAGCGAATGACACCCATCCGAAACCGACCCGATCACCCGAATGAACACCTCTATCTCCACCATACAAATATAAAATACTAAATTACTAATAGTCCACCAAAAAAAATTAAAGTCCCAAACAAACAAAGCAATGTTTTTAACAAAAGTCAAAACAAAACAAAGTCCACAGTTCTTAATTACAAACGTCCTCAATAGTCAATAACATAAAATTAAATTACAATCTGAAGTCTTCATTTGCTCATTTTTCTGTCGAAATAGCATTCGTTTCATCAATGATAATAGTTGGTTGCTCTAAAACTAAATCTTTCATGCCTGCAAAATAATATTCATCACAAAATGTAAGTATCGATATATACAAAAAATAATTATTGATAATTGTAATTAATAGAGAAAAAATAACACAGAACATAACCAGCAGTTGAAATAATAAACAAACCGAAATCAAAAATACATCAACAAAAATGAAATAATAACCAACACTAAATCATGTAAAACTAAATCATGTTAAACAAACAAAACGAAATAGAAAATAACCCATCCAACACTAAATCATGTAAAACTAGAAACACGAAAGCAAAAATACATCAACAAAAACGAAACACAACACAGAACAAAATCGAAAAAAATGAAATCAAAACAGAACAAAAACGAAAAAAATGAAATCAAAACAGAACAAAATCGAAAAAATGAAATCAAAACTGAACAATAACGAAAAAAATGAAATCAAAACAGAACAAAATCGAAAAAAAAAATGAAATCCAAAACAGAACAAAAAACGAAAAAAATGAATTCAAAACAGAACAACATCGAAAAAAATGAAATCAAAACTAAACAAAAACAAAAAAAATGAAATCAAAACAGAACAAAATCGAAAAAACTGAAATCAAAAGATAACAAAAACGAAAAAAATAAAATCAAAAAAATCAAAATCAGAAAATCATCATCATCAAATCACCTTGATACAGCAGAAAAAACAAAATCAAAAAACTAGAACAGAAAAAACGAAAAAAACGGAATGGAATTGAAATAACATACCTTGAAGAAAGTAACCCTATAAGAAAAAACTAAATGGAATTGAAATGGAATCGAAGAAAATAACCATGCAAGAAAAAAATGAAATGGAATTGAAAAAACTAAAAGGAATTGAAATGGAATTGAAGTGAGAAAAGAAACCCTACAAGAGAAGCGGGAAAAAAATGAAACAATGTCTGAGAAATCACGGAAAAAGAAATGGAATTGAAGAAAGTAACCCTAAAAAAATGAGTATTTATATTAAAACAGTTACCGGTATTTAGCGGGTACCCGGATCAAATTTATTTCGGCTCATGACCGATAAGTTTCAAATTTTTTTATTTTTTGACCTGCCATTAAGGAGGCGGGTCAGCGGCTCGGCGGGTCGGGTCATGTAGATCGGGTACTTCTGAACACCCCTAATAACTATTACTAAAATAAAACACGGCTTACATCATCACCTTTTAAAATTGCTTACATGTCACATCCTTAATAAAATTTTCCCTCTAAACATAAATAATGATGTCATTCCTCATGTTTTCAATTGTATTTATTAAATGAATATTATTTAGTATATCGGATATTTTGAAATGATTAAAACATAATATACTTTTATTAAGATTTATTTTTGTTATTTATATTTTGGTTACTTAAATGTAAAGATTAATTCTAATATGATTTAGTTTGTGATTATTTCCATGTAACTCACTTATATTTTTTTATGAGAAAAAGTTATCTATGTCGTTTAAACTAATAAAATATTTTTACATACTTCTATGTATTTATATTTGATTGTAGAGTGTGTTATTGATAGTAATAATATTTAACACTTTTATAAACTAATGTAATAGTTATTTTTGTTAGAAAAATTAATATGTTATTTTTTATTTAAAAAACTCATAATTTCTTATTTTACTTGAAGTGAGAACCATTTGCTCTTTTATTCAAAATAAAAAATAAAAGTATGTATATAATTAAATTGCGCACAATGCAAAATATGATATAATGTACGTTATGTATACAATTATTCATAGTGAAATAAAATATAAATATAATACAAAAATATGTCAAAAAATTTTACAAAGACGTGCATTGCACGGGCACTATCTAGTTATATACTAAAGCAATAAAAGATTGGACACGTGTTACTGTAACAATAAAATTTTCCCTCTCAATTCTACTAGTTAAATTTTATTTTAGGTTATTTTCTATGCTTAATTTTATTAATTCATCATTTTATATATCTATTTATCTATTTATACATCATATTATATACCAAAACAATAAAAGATTTGGACACATATCACATTTTAATTATAATAGTTTTTTATTTTTTATTTTTTTATATTACCGAGCATTGTACCATGAATATAAAATAATGATTTAAGAGTCATGTAATTATAATATTATTATATTCTAAAGCACTAAAAATTTTGAACACGTGTCACTGTATTAAGAAAAGTTTTTTCTTCCAATTCTACTACTTATTTCGATTATGATGTTTTTTTATTTTTTATATTATCGAAAATTGTACATTTGCTATAAAACAATCATTTAAAAGTCATAGTGTTCACAAGTTTTGCTTGAGGTGTGTACCTATGCCAACTAATTTTGGTTTCTCTTTTTGTGGGCGTTATTTGAATAAATGGTGGTCTGAACTATAATCCCCTTGTTTGACTTTGCATATTAATATCAACTATTCGTTAGATCTTACGCTCAGCATAGGTGTTGACGGGCAACATAAGATATTGTATGGATGAACACAAGCACCAGTCTTCTTTCACTCTGTCTCACTCACAAAATTTTCTAAAAACAAAAAATAAAGCTTTATTTATTTATTTCTGGGAAAATTTCAAGTTACGGATTATGAGCTCAACTTTGGGGGACATGATAAAAAAGTAACCGAGGGGAATAAACATCAGTATGTTGATTTACCTGCGGAGTATAATTTGACAAGTGCATTTGTCGTAAAATTGATGCATTCTTTGAAGACATTAATGAGCTAATTCCTCAAGGGTTGGTCTCTATATTCAATGATATGGAGCTTGAATTATCAATATGTGGTCCTTCGGATATTAATTGTAGTTATTGAAATCTCTCATAGTGACAATCCCAATGAATGCATACTTAAACATTATAGAAAGTTGATAATAAGAATTCTTGAATCTAGATGAATTAAAGGACGTTTTATTTGACTGTGTTTCCACTTATAAATTAAGAATAAAAAACAAATTACAGCAGTGAGTTGATATTGCAAAAAAAAAATGAGACTATTGAGCAAAAATAGGAAGGAGTATAAAATCCTACATAATAGTTCTTTCATGGCACCAACTCTAAAGTATTCAAATCCATTAATTATAATTATAATAGAATTTCGTTACTTTTTTTCAAAGGATAAATTATAACATTAATTTTTGCTTTAGGTCGAATACATATACTAGTATTTTATAAACTTAACTAAGTGGGAGTCTTTGACAGTTTGCAAACATTAATAAGTAATAACAACGTCAAGGCCTTTGGTTCAAGTAGAACTCAACACCACCTAATAGCCCAACAACATCTACCATGCAACAAATAGATAAACAAAATGTGATACTATTCCAGTCTCATTGTAGGGATAATTAATTTAGTGAGGCATGGATCATCAGTATATGGTCGCTGTATGGGGGTATGTTCATACTTACCATTGGGCGCCGGTATGGCCCGTCACCGCCCTTTGGTTAAGGTGTTGCCATGTGGGTCTTGCAAACCCAATATCGTGGCCTCTAATCACATAAGTTTAGGTATGTTGGCTCCGCTGGTTTAGTACCCCAATGGGTTTAGTTCTCGGAGGCATGGATTTTCTATATATGGTCGTTGTATGGGGGTATGATCATACTTTACCATTGGGCGCCGGTATGGCCCATCAACGCCCTTTGGTTGAGGTGTGGCCATGTGGGTCTTGCAAACCCCAATATGGTGGCCTCTAGTCACATATACATAAACATTTGAAAGTGGATAAGCTCTTGGTTTAAGTGATACCGAAAAGTTATAAAGTCGAAAATAAGTGAAGAAAATGGAATTGACAATGAGAAGTAGGAACTGATATTCAGTGGTTATGATTGACACTTGGAGTGTTGTAAATCACCCTCATATTTTGACATACTTTATTGATGCTAATTATGCCTTATAATGATATGGTGTTAAATACTGACATGTATTGTTTGTTTTCTTTGTTGATGGCTCGTCTTTGATGGCCCTACTATGACGCGTTGGTCTATGAACTTACGTTGAGCACCGGGGACATCATAGATAGACATTACAGGTGATGGAGCTTTTATGCATTACATACTGGGGGGAATGAGTGAGACATTGAAGTGTGCATTGCTATATTTGTTTTTGACGCTACATGTAGTTTCTTTGTATTTAAATTTGTTTATATTTTTGTCTTGAGGGCACATGTCCTCCTTTTTGTATAAGTTATCCTTGCTGCGTAGTTTAAAACTTGTATGGTTTTAAAAGAGTCAAGTTAGTTTAAAACGCAAGCGTTGACATTGGAACCACGATCCATGCTTGGCATGTCGATTTGAGAAGCCGGCGATGAACCATTCCGCCGTGGTGTGAGATTTTAAAGGCAATGATGCCTTAGATTAGTTTAATGTTTTTATTGTGCTAACTGTTTTACCACATGTTCGAGTTTTAGTAGAGATGCTGCCGAAATTTCTACTCACCTCTTTAAAGGTTACCATTATCGTTTATCTAAATTCCTTTTCTTGTTCTTTTTATGTAACACCCGAATTTCCTTCTGTCCTTTGCAATTTTTGGTTTCGTTTAAGGGGTTGGAAATTCAGGGGTGTTACACCAATCCTTCCTATTTTGGCCTACCACTTTTTCCAAAATCCCTTTAATCTCCAAGTTCGCTACTTCGACTTGGCCTTGTGTCTGGGGGTGGTAAGGAGCTCCAACTTTGTGGTTTACATTATACTTCCTTAGAAGATTATTGAGCCGATCCTTAGCAAAATGTGACCCCCCCATCACTTGTCACGATCTTTGGTACACCGAACCTTGGAAAAATCACCTTTTTGAACAACTTCAGAACAACCTTGTGATCATTGGTGGGAGAAGGAAGAGCTTCGACCCACCTTGAAACATAGTATGTTGCCACAAGAATGTACACCAATGACGAAACAAACGGCCCTATAAAGACTATACCCTAAACACCATTTGAGGCATCTTGTTTTGAGGCATCTCATGCCTCCTTCGAATATTCCCCGTTCTTTGGCTCGAATTACAAGACTTGACAAAAGTGTTTATGTCTTTATGGAGAGTAGGCCAAAAGAAACCTGCCTCGTGAACCTTAGCGACGATCTTCATTACCCCGACATGTCCCTCGCATGGAAGAGAATGAAAATTAGCTATCACACTAGCTACTTCATCTTCCGGAATGCATCTCCTATAAACACCATTTGAATATATCCTAAACAACAAAGGATCATCCCAATAATAATACTTCGCTTCCTCGTAAAAGATCTTCCATTTTCTTGAACTTCTACCTTCAGGAACAATACCGCAAGCAAGGTAGTTGGCTATATTGGCAAACCATGTGGCACCCTCAATCTCAGCTGCATAGAGGGTTTCTTCCCTTAAGGAATCATCGATCAGGTCAAAATCCCCATGATAACACTCCAATGGGAGGCGGTATAGATGATCGACTACAAGATTTTCTTTTCCACTCTTATCCCGTACCTCATAGTGAAGCTCTTGAAGTAACATCACCCATCAAATCAATCTCGATTTAGAATCTCTCTTAGACGTGAGATACTTAAATGCTGCATGATCGGTATAGACTATGGCCTTAGAACACATCAAGCAGGGCCGAAACTTCTCAAACGTAAAAGCTATTGCAAGCATCTCCTTCTCGATTGTTGTGTAATTCTGTTGTGTGGAATCAAGTGTCTTGTTGATGTAGTAAATCACATACGACTTTACTTCTTTCCTCTGCCCTAAAACTGCACCTACACAAAAATCACCAGAACTGCACATTAGCTCAAAGGGCCAGCTCCAATCTGGAGCCTGCACTACAGATGCCGAAATCAGGGCTTTTTTCAAATCATCAAAAGCTTTCAAACAACCTACATCAAAATTAAACTCCACTTCTTTCTATAAAATTTCATTTTAGAGGTTTTGCAATCTTCGAGAAATTTTCGTTGAAACACTGGTAGAATCCTACATGTCCTAAAAAACGTCTTACTCCTCTTACGTTAGTAGGAGGACGTAAGCGTTTTATAACATCGACTTTGGCGGGATCTACTTCAATTCCTTTAGATGAAATTTTATGACCCAAGACAATGCCCTCTCGGACCATAAAATTAAATAACATTTTTCGCAGATTAAAACAAGGTTTACCTCTTGACACCTTTTCATGACTTTTTCAATAATTTGCAAGCACGTGTCAAAAGATAACCACCAATGCTAAAATCATCCATAAACACTTCCATAAAATCCTCAAGCATGTCGAAGAAAAATGGCCATCAAAGACCTTTAGAACGTGGAAGGTGCATTGCAGAATCCAAAAGGCATACGGCTATAAGCAAATGTTCCAAACGAGCATGTGAATGTTGTTTTCTCTTGTTCTTCCGAGTGAATTGGAATTTGGAAAAAATCCAGAATTACCATCAAGAAACAAAAATATGAATGCGAGGCCAATCTCTCTAACATCTGATCAATAAGGGAGGGGGAAATGATCCTTCCTAGTGGCCTTATTCAATTTTCTATAATCAATGCATACCCTCCAACTTGTAGTGGTGCAGGAGGGGATCATCTCGCCACTTTTCCCTTGAATAATGGTCATTCCACCCTTCTTTGGCACAACATGAATAGGGCTGACCCATCTACTATCAGAAATCGAGTAGATGATGCCAAGTCAGAGTTATTAAGATTATCACCTTGTTCGATTGGAAAGTGCAACTCACCCACATTACCCTTTGAAGTACCCTTTGAAGAAAGGGAATCATCAAGCTCAACTGTTGCGTCACTTGTTTTCTCATTGTTCATCATTATCTAATCGATGATTGCTTGAATACGAGCATGACTAGCTGATTGCTCAGCAATATGTTCATTCACTATTGCCTTTAGCTCGTTCATCGTTATGCTAGAATGAGATTTTTGACATTGTTCATCCTGTAAACACTGAGCAGACATATTGCAAAACAAGTCCCAACGATAACTGTCATCCATGTCAAGTATTTGACCATTGCCCATATAGTTGGCTAGACTCCAAGACTCGGGGTTTAACCCCTCTAATATCACATGGCCTAGATCCTCATAGTAAAAAGTGTAACCATAAGAGCACAAATAATCCACATAATCTTGAAATCTAGAGAAATATGCATGAAATTGCTCACCTTCATATTGTGGAAAAGAGAATATAGCCATGCATAGCACAAAAGTATCACGTAAAGTTATCAACTAAACAAATAAATTATACATCGCCTCCCCGAATAATAGCTTCGATCTTTGGGTGTAATCGTTCAAGAGATCGAGCTCGCGTATGCATGCAAGGGGTCAAGGAGAGGGGACAACAAGAAAGTGTCTATGTAAATCAAAAAACAAAACAAAAAGAATTAAACTTCGCCTCCCCGGCAACGGCGCCAAAAACTTGATGAGCAAATTTTAATTAACCGCAAGCGCACGGTGTACGCGTAGTGCGGGTCAAACACAAGGAGGCGAGATAATTCTAAATTGTATGTTTTATGACTACAAGACACGGAGTAAACAAATAAAATGGGTTTTGTATCTAATCCTAGGGTGCAAGAAATTAAAGCAAGTATAAAAATGGTTATAAAACAAGATATGGCAAACACTAGGGCGTCGGGCATCACCTAATTCTAACATGGAATTCAATTACTCTCATGATTGTATGGAATTAAGCCATTAACATAATCGAACGTGATCTAATTAATCTCAAGCTTCCGCTTTATTGATTAATATCGATTTAAGGCCAACTAGTATTAATCCTTAAACTTCCGTTTTATTGGTTAATATTAGAAGGAATTTAACTTAAATATATCTCAATCCTAAATTAATCCTAATCTCAAACTTCCGTTTTTTTTGAAAAGGTTAATAAAGATATTTAAATCAAGATTCATTAAGCACAGGTTCAATCAGAGGCTCGAATCACACACAATTAATCAATAAAATATCAATCCATGTTTCGAATTAGGGATTTTACCCTAACCCTAGATAATAAAACTACTCACTATGCATATTAATGGAAAACATATAAAAAATAATGAACAAGAACAAAGAACAAAACAATAAAATATGAAAACTTACAAATCCGGAAGATAACATAAACTAGATATAAGAAATCCAAATGCAACAATGAATTCTTCAAGGAAAGCTTCGAAAATCCAAAGGTACGATGCGGGAATTCAAATTACAATAATAAAAGTGCAAGAATTAAAATTACAATAATGAAAAGTGCAAGAATTAAAATTACAATAATGAAAGTGCAAGAAAATTGAAAGAAAACTAAAAGGAAATGCAGAAATAAAAATGGTCTAAGACAGAAAATAATAATAATAACCGCCATTATATATAATGGCTCCAAAAATTGGGAAGAAAAACCGTCAAAAATGCCTTCTGATGGAAAAGCAACGAGCGTCGCTTTTCAGGCGACGACTCGTCGCTCACTATCTGCCTGGCGAACATTGAATGACCTCCATTTCTTGCACGGTTATCGGATATGAACATATAATATACCGTTGGAAATCCCTTGAAGTCTACTTTCGAACGCCGCAAACCTTGCATCAACGCGATCTCTCTATCAAAAGTTATGGGCAAAAGAGTGAGCATGTATTAAATTTCACTTCCAAACTTTTGTCTTTTAAGCATTATTCATTCTTTTCTCTTTTGCCCATCTTCATTGTCATACATCTTCGAGTGAGCAACGATCTCTTCACATATTCTAGGGGTCTTAGGCTATTTCTCCAAGCCTTCCCCCTCTTATAACTTCGGAACCTAACAAAAACCCCCAATTTTGCCTCAAAAATCACATAAAACACAAGATTGACCTCATGAGACAAAATTTGCAATAAACCACTAATAACACGCCTAAATCCCACTAAAACTACATATAAGGAGCATAAAATTAATGTGGATAAGTGCAAATAATTGCACTTATCAAGGGCATCATTCACTATCACAGGACAATCATGCTCAACATCTAAATATGCATACTTAAGACCAGGGGGAAGGGGTTTTAATGATACCTTGGGAGGAGGCATTGTAAACTCCTCCTTTGCGGAGATAGAGTAGATGATGCGTGCCTTGAGTAGTTTCAGAATTTAATTTTCTTACTACTTCTTTCATGTTTGAATTCAACCTCCTATGAGGCTCGATAGAGGTGAAAGGATCATCATTTAAGTGGATTTATGCATACCCAGGGAAAGACTAATTCTCTTTATATCATCTATTGAATACCCTATGACTCCTTTGTATTTTCTTAGCAAAATAAGCAATTTTTCAAGCGAGGGGTCATCGAGGGCATTATTCACTATGACAGGTTAGTTATGCTCAACTTCTAAATATGCATATTAAAGACCATGGGGAATGGGTTTTAATGATACCTTGGGAGGAGGCATTGTACACTCCTTTGCAGAATCCGCTTCCTGAGCTTCAAATATGCTTTCCAAAATACCATTTTCTCCACAAGTTAAAGCTTCATTAAGTTTTCTCTCAAAAAACATAGTGTAACATCCCGGAAAAACTCGGATTGTTTTAAAAGAGAAAACGACTTTTTGAAGAAACTAAATATAGTCCGAGTCAACCAAGATGTTAGAAAGATAGTTTAAAACAGATTTTTAGAACCAAATAAAGCTTGCGGATCGAGTTTTATTAGAGTTATTATCAACTACTAGTCATAAAGGAAAACTTAGCAGCGGATAAGGTTGTAAAGATAAGTCTACTTATTACAACTTGAGAACATAATCGCCTCATAAAACCAAATATTCATAAAACGTGAATTGAAGTTCATATCAAGACTTCAGTAATCTAACAGTTTATTTCTCCAAAGACAATCCTCACTCCCCATACCTGCAATTTAACTTACCGCTAATCATTGCCCAGAAAGGAAACAACATCATCGCATCGTTAAGACCAAAAGTACACGTCAGCAAAACGTCGCGTATCATTAATTAAGTACAACAAAAGAAAGATTTAATAATTGTCGCTTTCCGAAAAGCGTTTCGATCACGCTAATAAATTATAATCAATTTCATGTAACTGTTAGTCAGCCATATTGTTGTACCTATCCAGCCATACTGCCGGTTCAACTCCAATCTCCATAAGTGAGACAATACATTAGGGGGAGCTAACCCCTAAGCAAGTCACTACCATAGACACTCGCCTTACTTCGGTGCCTATGGTTACGTATGCATACCCCCGCGGTGGCTCATAATGCCCCCATATACTGCGAGTAATTCTTTCCACCAATTGACGTCATACTACATCCACTTTAAAGTTAGTGAGGTCATACTACCTCCGCTTATGAAAACAATGTATCGAAATTATTTATTCGAAAAACATAACATTATTCGTACTATATATCTATACTTTACTTTTATTTACCATTAATATATGGTAGATATCACATAATGCAAAGCTTCGCTGCGTGTACGTACCTTAAACAAGATAACCAATTCTCAAACGTCCTAATCAATTCCCCGTCACGAATCGACTTCCTACAAGGTTTAATCGTATTCGGGAAATAAGCACACAAAAAAACTTTCCTCAAATCAAACCATAACACATACATACAACTACCACCACACTTAAAATTCCACACACATCATGAACATCCATCACATTACTATGACATGGTAAACGCACAAAAAGACAGCATACATAATCTGTCCAGATTTGCGGTTTAAAACTGTCAAAATGAAAATCCGAGTTCACCGTTGCATCCGGAAGGCATCAAAACCCTCAGGTACCAATTTTCATGATTTATAACATAGTATAAGTATTTTTAACCTAATTTCAAAGCCAAAAATGTTCAAAACACCTTTTTTCAACATTTTCCTAACCTACGGGATTTGTCCTTTTTAATTAAAAATACATACAAATTCCAATGTTTACATTTCTTATTAAATCCATACCATCAAAAATCACAAACTCGTGCCCACATATTAAAATAATTTTCATGATTCTAAAATAACTCATTTCTTACAAATACAATTTTTCCTTCACAAATCATTCACTAACACATTAAAATTCACATACCACACCAAAATAATTTCTTATACTACAACACAATTTTCCATGAACAACCATAATATATATATTTTTCTTTTATATTCACCCATCATAATAAAAATTCTTAACTTAATATACTCATATAAAATAAAGTCCTAAAAACATCCTACACTAAAACTTGATAAACATATATATATAATTCACATCATAATTTAAATTCATGAAAAGAAATGACCATGGATCAAAATTCGCACATGCCACAAATCACATAATTTAAATTAAAACTTAATAAAAAAATAAATGAAGAATTATACTTACAATTGTATGAAAAGAACACCAAAAATCCAAGGTTGCAAATGGTTCTAGGCACGTGAAATGAGGTAGGGTTTGTGGGGGTTTTTTCTTTAGTTTTCTAGGAATTGGAAGGTAGAATGGAAATGAATTAAGGAATTAAGGAGATTAAGGAAATGAAGAATTAAAGAAATAAGAATAATGAGTCATTATTGAGTGATCTTTCATTACACTCTAATGGGAGTTACATCCCAAGCCAAAACCCTATAGGGCCGGCCAACCTGTGATATTCCCTCCATTTTATTATTTTTTTTCTTTTTAAAATTTGAAAGAAGAAATGGGTTAAAGGTTTTGGGCCCGAAAAAGCTAAATTGTTAAAAAGGACTGAAAATACATGGTCAAACCCAAAATAAATAAATAAAAATATTATTTATATAAAATAATTTTACTAGTAAATCATTAATTATATCGGGAAAATATCGGGGTGTTACACATAGCCTCCTCAGATAGGCTTTCACTATCATCACATAAGACCTCCTCGAGGGGATCTTTGACAACAATCTTCTTAGCAAAAGAGGCCACCTCACTATCAATCACCTCCATATACGACAAGCTTGATCAATTAATGGCATCTTGGTGGTCTTTGAAAATTGAAAAACCAATTTCTCCTTTGCTACTTCCACAGTTATGGTGTCATCTTTGCATTCGATGAGAGTATTGAAGTTTTTCAGAACTGCTCTTCCAAGTAAAAGAGGTGTGTAGGGATCCTTTTCCCCTTTCCATAACAACGAAATCACATGGCACCACCAAATGTCCAACTTGTATCGGAATGTCTTCAAACTCACCATATGGCACTTTGATGCTACAATTTGCAAGTTGGATCATTTTCTGACAGGGTTGTAGATCAAACACAATCCTGTTATCAATGGACAAAGGCATAATACTGATAGAAGCACCAAGATCCGCAAGAGCCCCTTTTGGTTCGAGATGACCCAACTTCACCGGTAGGTTCAATGGCCTTGGATGATCTATTTACTTCCTTGGCAGATTACCCTGAACAATCTTACTAACTTGGTGGAGTATGTTGACTACTTCCTCCTCTAACTTCCTTTTGTTTGAAAGGTGCAGTCTTTGAGGAACTTTGTATACTTGGGCATGTGCTCCATTGCTTCACGGAATGATATCTTCATTTCCATCTGACTCAGCATTTCAATGAATTTTTTGAAATGTACGTCAAGCTGTTTTTTTACCCTGTGGTATGGAAAAGGAACTGGTGGCACATATACTCTTTCGGGTTTTCTCAATAACCCTTCCTCTTTATTTTGTGTTTTCTTTTTCTCCTTTTTTTCATTTTTCTCTTTTTTCTCAATCTCTTTCCCGTCACCTATTTTGTTTTTCTTCTCAATCTTTACTTTCTCACCATCAATCTCACTTTTATCACTCTCATTTTCTTTTTCACCCATTTGATCACCTTCCTCTTGACTGCTGTGCTCATCTTCCCTTGGTATCTCAGGTTCTTTGTAGGAGGTCACAGATCTCAAATGAATAGCCTTTGCGGTGTGCGGAGGTGTTTGGTTGATCGGGTTTGGTTGGGGATTTCTTGGAAATAAGGGTTGTGGAGGGGGGTTAGCTAGCTGGGCTTGTTGGTTATCCACCGCCTTAAGATGGGCTTGCATTTCCGATATTTGTTGGGTTAGAGCATTGCTTGACTGGGTAACGACTTGATTGTTTTGGGTTATACTTTGCAGTTGGGATAAGATTTGGTTTTGGAAATCCATACTCCAGGCGAGAGCTTGTTCCTTTGGGAATGGAACATAACCCCCCTTAAGCCCTTAATTGATGTTTGATGGACCTTGGTTTCTAGCATTCGGGTGCTTGTAAGGCTCATTGTTGTAACCTAAGTAGTTCTACCTCCCCTTATTTGTATTTTGATGGTAACCACAACCTCTATGAGAATCGAAAGCTTAGTTTTAATCTCCACAACTCAAAGCTGCAACATGTTTTGAATTTGACCCTTAACAATAAGATGGATCGTGATTTGTTCCCCCAAAAATATCATAAGAGAAATTGGGTGTTTGGACCTGTTGAAGGTTTTTCGACACCCAATTGAGCTAACTTCTTGTCTAGTAATGCTTCAAGTTTACTTTCTGGAGACTTAGAATTTTTTACTTCATACATCCCCTTAGATCTAGTTCTTCCTTAATTGCCCCATGATGAGTTTTTGACTACCTCTTCAATATGTGCCCTCACTTGGTTTTGAGGGATTTTGCATAATTGCCCTCCATCATTGGAATCTAGCAATGCTTTGGTTGGTGGGAGAAGACCATCATAGAAGAAAGTATTGAGGTGGTTTTCCCTATATTCATGGTGTGGGCAAGACCTAAATATTCTCTTGAATCGGTTCCATGCCTCAGCTAGAGTCTCATCTTCATCTTGAGTAAAACCGACAATTTCTTTCTCCAATCTTGAGTTCTCATGGATGGGTAACATCTTTCTAGGAATGCTTTCTTCACCTCTCCCCATGTAGTTAAAGAATCGGGCTCAAGACATTTGTACCAATCTTTAGCATCACCTGCTAGACTAGATCAAAAAGATGCATCTTCACATAATCTGGGCAATCGGTACATAATGACATGAGGTCACAAAGCTCGGTGAATTTTTTAAAATGCTCAAGTGGACACTCATTTCTCATCCCAAAAAATACTTCCTCCCTAACAGTTCTTGTGTTTTGTGGATGGATCTGGTAGTTTGTATTTGTAGTAAGAAGTCTAATCCCCCCTTGTGATTCACAATTCCCAGGTGTACCAAATTGCCAAAACAGACGTTGATTCTCCATTTGGTGCTCTCTTTCTGTATCACTGCTAGATGGTGATGATGATGGTGAGTAAGGAGGAGTAGTAAGATTACCCTCCTCAATGGTGTTAGGTTGGCGGGTGGCTTGGTGAAGAAGACAAAGATACCAGACTATTTCCGAATGAAGGGTTCAATTTCTTTGCTCCTCCTTGGGTTTATGCTCATGCAAAAGTCACTAGAAAGATCTTGTTAGCACTGACTATCACAAATTAATATACAAGTATTCACAATATTCACAACATTTAACAATTGTCATAAAAACCAAATTTGACACTCATGCTCCCTGGTAACGGCGCCAAATTGATAGAGGGTCGGAGTCGTAGGTCGTTGATGGTTTAGTAAGTCTGCTCTATGCAATAAATTTATACACCTTAATCAACTCTAATGACTAGCATTAGTGGTAAGTAAGGGGTCGATCCACAAGGAAATGTTTATGTGACAAATAGAGTTTTATGACAAAGAGGTTTTATCTTTGAGTTTATAAAAAAAGGCGATTTTCGTTTTAAGTTTCAAACAATAAAGATAAAGACTAGAGTTTAGGGAAATTAACTTCTTAATTTGCTAAAGGGATGGGTTGAAAACATGTTTTTAATCAGTTTTATGAAGGAAAATTTGCTCAAAATAATCCCAGCAATCACACATTAGCCGAAAATGATCCCAACTATCAATTACTTTAAATGATTCCAACTTTCACCTGAATTTGTTCATGGCATACCCTATGACTTGGTTTAGGAAATTCGGCTTCTAGGCGTAGAAATCGACCATACTACTAAACAACTAATACATAAACATGACCTCCAATTTATGTTAAACAAGAAAGAATCATACAAGATAGGCATAGTTCATCATCCTAAGGACTGACTAAGTGTCGAAAAAATCCTAATAAAGTAAGCTTCTGGGCTACTCATTACTAACATGAAATTATACTTCCAAGTGTTCAAGACAATCAAGCAACATAAACTGTCCATGGATGAAGAACGAAATGGGCTTTCGATTGCTTACCATGGAACTCACATATTCATTCATGTACATATATATACTCAATCCATTTACCCCATAAGCAAATCAATAAGTTAATTACCCCAAACTCTTGAAAGAAGACTACTCACTCATTATGATATTAAACACATAAAATTTCATAATATTCATGGTTTAACAAACAAAGAAACAAGCTTAGAATAACCTACTAACCTCAACTATGGAGGGGGTTGAGAATCACAACAATGAGAACCAAAGCTTCCAATACACCAAATATGAACACAAACCCCTAAATTTCTGGAATTCCAAACACCTTGATTGATTACCAAATGAAAGTTACTACAAACTATTAGTGTTTAGCAACAAAGTTACAAACCAAAGGCTTGAGTTTTAGAATTAAAGTACCAAAGGAAAGTATTAAGTAAATTCCTGATGAAAAAAGAGTTATTTAAGCATACAATAACATGGATCAACTAAGACTGAAGAGAGAAATGAGCTTGGTTCGGGTTGGGGGCTGAAAAGGGTGTATCTTTCCTTCAGAAAATTGGAGTATTTATTGCCAAATTGAGGAGCTTCCCACTTGCTTTCATGATCATTGCAAAGTTAGTCTAACAAGCAACCTCCTTCATCATGAGCAGCAGGTGCACAGGAGTAGGAGGGGTGAAGCACGCAAGGGGAAAGATTGAAGGAAGCTTCAGGCAAAAAGTTGACGGAAAATAAAAATGAACAATGTGTGTCAGACCTGAACCAGGCGACTCGACTGGCACCTGTCGACCAGTCGACTATTTTACTAAGGGGCTTTTTTTCCTTCTGAAATTCTTCTAAGTGTTTGGCTCCCTGATTTTATGAAGCTACGGGGTCGACCCCCAGTCAACATGCTCGGCTCCTGCATTGATTTTTGCCAACATTTGTCGTTGTTAATCCGAAGGCTCGGGTCTTGATTTCCGAGGTTCATTAATTGCCCGAACATGTTAAAAATTCCTCGAAAGTGGACAAAAACTCCTAAAATCAATTAAACCACTACACCACAAGCGTAAATCATAGAAATTGATCATAATAGGCCTAAATTGAGTAAGATATGCATAATAACGAATTAAAATCAATTAATATCGGGGCATTAACCGTGCGATAAGCACATGTATCAGCAAGTTAAAGTATGAAAAAAGAGGTTGCAAAACGATCCTGAGTACGAGTTTCCAAGCCCCAAAGAAAAACCTACTCGGCTTTGACAAGCATCCAAAACCTCAGTCGAGTCGTCTCTCATCTCTAGAAACAAGCATTGGTGTAGTGGATAAAGTCGGCTCGACTTCATAAGAAGACCAAGCCACAGCTGAGTTATCTTGAAGTTCAGGAAAATCGCACATCCTGACAGTGATTAAAGCTGACTCGGCTTTCATGGAAGAAAGGTCACTGCCGATTCGACTTTTAGTTCTGGAAAAATCATGTTTTGGGCTTTCAACTGAAGCTGACTCGGCTTCCAAGCTGGGAATGCCACTGTCGACTCGACATTTCCCTCTGTAGGCCAACGGTTACAAATTTTCGGAGCCACTATATAAAGTGGCGGTTACTTTTTCATAATTAGTTTTTCCTTAGATTAATTTCAGTTTTGTAATTTTTGCTATTCCATTGAAGCTTTTGTTGTTGAACTCAATTGTTACACTTTAATTTCTTGGAATTTATATTTACGTTCCTCTCATTTAATAAGATTTCTTGTTTATTGCTTTGTCATTTTATCTTTGTGCATTGAAATTACATATCATCTTCATGCTTGGTATTTTAATTAAGGTTTTGTTTATCCTCTATCACGTGTTCTTCATCATCATGCATAGTGAGCAGTTTTCTTATCTAGGGTTAGGGTATTATCCCTAATTCGAAGCATGGGATGATATTTTATGGATTGATTGTGTTAAATTTGAGTTTATAATTGAACCTACGCTTAGTGAATCTCGGTTTAAACATCTTTATTAACCTTTTCAATAAAACGAAAGTTTAAGATTATGATTAATTTAGGATTGAGATATATTTAAGCTATCCTACTAATTTAGCCAATAAAATAGAAGTTTGAGGATTAACATTAGTAAGGTCTGAAATCGTTATAAATCAATAGAGCGGAACCTTGAGGTTAATTAGATCCCGTTTAATTATGCCGATGACTCAATTT
Source organism: Amaranthus cruentus (assembly GCA_019425755.1). NCBI lineage: Eukaryota > Viridiplantae > Streptophyta > Magnoliopsida > Caryophyllales > Amaranthaceae > Amaranthus > Amaranthus cruentus. Next base: position 4,763,106 of record CM033466.1, read on the forward strand.
CATACAATCATGAGAGTAATTGACTCCCATGTTAGAATTAAGTGACGCCCGACACCCTAGACCTTGTCATATCATTGTTATCTCATTATTGTTAGTGTTTTGCATTAACTTTTTGCATCCTAGAACTAGTTTCTTGACCAACCCTTTTGTTTACACGTGTCTTGTAATCATAAAGCAAACAATTTGATTTATCCGCCTCCTTGTGTTCAACCCGCGACTACACGTACAACGTGTGCTTGCGGAATATGAAATTTGCCCTGTCAGTGAAGATGTGAGTTAATTTATTTTTTTATATTTGTTTATTTTCTTTTTCCAGTTGACCAATCTAAGCATCTAAGTGCTGGGCTTATAATCAAAATTGAAACATATTTTATTAAACCGCATTTTACATTTTCCCAACTGAGTATGTTAAGTTGTTAATTGAGGGGTTTTAAAATATAAGTGATGGTGTTATATCAAAAACTTGTGTGTTGTAAATTTATTGTATCAGCTTTTATTTTTATAAATTATGGGTTTTAATATCTTAATTGTTTCATATAAGATATTAATTGTTCCCTTTTTGTTTGAAGATCTTAAGCATTAATGTATTTGTGTTTCATTTTAATAGTCAGTTCAAGAGGCTTGTTTGCTACTTAAAAGAAATATTGATGTAGTGGTGCACACCTATAAGGAAAGGTTGGGTGAGGCCACAAAAAAGAAGGTTGAAGATCACGGTGTTGTGTCTGTTACACAACAAATTTTTCAAAATAATGATTGGCTATCGTCGATTGATGCAATGGTGTTGGAATTGATACAAAAAACAAATGGATTAAAAATGTGGAAGGTGATGTTGCTGCTGCTGGGTAGTCTACTCCTATCCAAACCCAAGAAAAGCCTGATGTAACAAACATTCCATCGGCTCTGAAAGAATGTTGTTCCATCAACCTGGGGCCATGCGGTGATGAAGTCCCGTATGTGTCCCAGATTTATTCATTATGGTGTTTTTCTCGTTTTATTACATTCTTTTGTTTTTAATATTTTGTTTATGTGTTGTGTTTTTCTCTGTGTAGATATTTTTGCTTTTGGTGATTTTTATGCTTTATCACGCGATGAAGCATTTAATTTGAAGAATAATGAAAAGATTTTGTCGTTAGTTTTTGCTTGCTGGGCAGTTTATTTGAATATGATTGAAAGAAATTAGGAGTTGGCTTTGCTTGATAAAGATTTGAAAACATTAGAAACTTTGTTTGTTTTTATTGTGCATAGTATTTGTTTTTGTTTATAAATTTAATAGCGTGTTTTAGTAAAGTTTATGTCTTAGCAGGATGATGAGAAGGCGAATGACTTGAAAGGTTGAGGTTGTTGATACGTGGGAGAATCCTGTAAATTTGACAATGCATATCTTGAAATTAAAAAGAGTAACATGGTATGTTACACTAGTTTTAATTGATACTTTCTTAATTGACTTTTATATCTGCATAATTGTTAGATCAGAGAATATTTGATAATTGACTAGATTGTTTTGATAGAATTGACAGATATAGCTTAATTATTGAGGCATTTTACAAAATAATTTTATTGATTTATTTTTTCCAATTATTATTTTATTTGTCTATATAATGATATTGTCTCAGTCTATTTTATGAAAAAGAATCCACTATACTTATTGAATAAGATATACTCATGGAATTGATTGATTTAAATATATTACCGATGAGTGAATATTTTTTGCTTTTTATAGTTTTTCGTTCTTGTGACTCTTGTTGAACAACAACACCACGTGCTGGTTGTTGTTGATACCCAACACTAAATTGTTCACTATTTGGATAATATAAAGAGGAGGAAGGATTACAAAGATGCTGCAATTCTGCTTAAGTTTGTTGTGGGATGTTTTCTGATTTCCTTGATGCATGAGCATTCTTGCTCTGATAAAGTACTGAATTACAATCTTAGCGTTGTTAAACTTCCTTGGACTGTCAATGAATCGAATAATTGTGGTGTTTATGTTGCGGTTTAAATGGAGCAATTTATGGGTGATAACAACTTTGGCCCTCTTCATTCATCTGTGGATAGGCTAAAGTATAGGTGACTGATTTGTAGCAGATTAGTCATATCTAATGTAAACAAGATAAGGAAGAAGTTCTGGAGAAAATCGATGCTTTCACCAAAGAAAAAGAATCCAAATTTCCACAGATTATAGCTGAAAGGCAGTTGAAACTGGCTGAGAAATAAAAGAAGCAGGAGGAGGAAGATATCAAGCGTTTGCATGAGCTTAAGAAGAAGCTAGACGAGGAAGAAAAAACAAAGAAGACTAGCAGGAACAAATTGGTTCTTGTGAAGAAGATAACAAAAAAGAAACAGTGAATGATGTATGGTTTAAATTGGTGTAGTAGTTGGCTCTAGAAACAATTTATTTTGCTTATAAATTAGCTATATTGAACTTGTCGTATTCTATAGTTTGATGCCACTTTTGCGCTTGAAAATATGTTAGCATCATTATGAAAGGTTAGTAAATATTGATGTTGTTTACTAAGTAAACATTGATGTTGATAATATAAAGGTTAGTTTTGAAATTGATGGTTTTTATGTGAACATTGTTGTGAAATGGTAAACAGTTTTGATAATGTAACTCAGTTATTTGCTTATAATATTCAATTATCTATATGAAAATAGATATTCGCATTGAATGGAGACATTGCTCAACATCAATGTAAAATTGAATAATTTAGAAGTGCAAGTGAATTATATAAATAACTTTTTGTTATCCTTAATTGGCATGCTTTAGTTAAAAATTGTTGTGTTATAAATAAAAATAGATTTATGGTGTGTAGGCCATGTTTATTACACATTGTAATACATTAAGCAATAATTTATGTTTGTTAATGATAAATTGTTCAGGTTTGTTATGATATTCTTGCAATGAAAACTGACACACCTTAGAAAACAATGGATCTGTTTAAATATAAAATAGGAACATATTAATCAATGATTTTTTGTAAGTATTAGTTCCAAAAATACGATATACAAATTGTATATGTTTCACGAAGCATAAATGTATCAAATTATATGTTTCTTTCTTGTTTTTATTTCTGACTCTTTTTGAGTTGAATTCTTAGATCCCTTCTTCTGGGATGTCTCAAAATGTCCTTTCAATATCTTCTTTCTTCCCTTTGTGACCGTTCAATCTGGATATCTTATTTGTGTTGTTACTTGTAATGTTGTTGCTTCCTCTGTTTCTATTGCATCTTCCATTCATTATGAGCCCTCTCAATGATTTTACCTACTTCATCTGTTGTTGTATTGTATAGTGCTTCTACCACCTTTCTTGCTTCTTCATTGCTGTGTGACTTTAACACAAGATTGTAAAACTTACGCCCCATTCTTTGTCTCCACGTAAGTGTAGATATTCTAGAGGTTCCAAGACTGTAGGTGAGCACTGATTACCATAAAGTGTATCCCAAATATCCTTCTTAGCGGTCTTTATCCATCTTGGAAAATTTAATGGATGGTATTTTTTGCACAGAATGCAATTGTAGTACCCGTAAACAATGACAACATAACCATCCATTCGATTCAAAGTTCTTACAAGCACAATCAACATGTATAGTATCATTGTATTTGGTGTATTGAACTTCATGCATGTTGATATCTGTATATCCATCAAACCAGACTTTGTTAAGATTAAAATTATAGTTGTTTATACTGAAACTGATACATTTTACCAATAATGTGTAAGTATTGACAGATAAGGTAATAATAAAACTGAATATTATAATACATGACTTTAATAAGTTAACAATCGTAATTTTATAAAAAGAAACATGTACATTTTTTTATCTCTCATGTCGACAATCTGTTCAATTGAAGATGAAATAGTCATCTTGAACTCTTGTTCAAAGTCTCTAAATAATGTTGATGTGTACACCTCTGACGAATGTCGTAATAAACCAATAAGTCTAAATGCAGACGTTGGGGTTGTTGTTGTGCAGTAAAACTCTAAAGCTATCTCCCTTTCTCTCCATCTTTCAATAGTTTTTAGAAATATTTTGAAGAATTGATATAGGCTTGTGTTTTGCGTTGCTTCAAACCCAATTGCATTGTTGTGTGGATTCACTTTGTTGCAAAGATAACATCCCAGCTGAAAAGAATTCTTTGCTTAATGCAGTGCACCATTTGTCTCTTATGTTGTACAGTCTGTTAAACCATTTGTAGTAAGCTTGATTCCTTTTTAGTTTGAATTTATCAGCCAAGTGTTGCCAACATTCCTGGAATTCAGTTGGATTGCTATAACCCATTAAGCATTTGTTAAATGCATCTTTGAATATGTGTCATAAGCATAGCATATGCCTTGAGAAAGGATAAACTTACAACAGATATTGAACTGTAAGTGTTGAAAGGAAACTATAATTTATAACATTTAAATTGAATATTGTAAGACAATTATTATATGTAAAAATACCCCTTCTACTGCTCTTGCAATTGCTGCTTCTTGGTCTGTGGAATTTGATACTGGATTTTTTCATCCCATTGCTACATTGAATTGCTCAAGGACCCAAACAAATGATTCAATTGTCTCATCTACTATAAATGCACATACAAACATTGTAGTGTTCCAATGGTTATTTATTCCATCTTCTATGAATGAAATCTTCCTTCATTAAAGTATCGCACCAAAAGAGTTCTACAAGCTTTGCATCATCATTAAGTTTCATATTCCAAAAGAAAATATTTTTGTGTTAACATAATCAATTGCTTGATCACATTTTGAGCATCTCCACCCTCAATTTCTTTCATTCTCTATCTGTTTACATAGTTGAGATGATCTCTTAAAGTATGTCCTACACACTCGGTTCCTCCAGCATGCTTTGCCAAATATTTATACGCTGTAGTAGGCATTACTTGTGCGTCTTCAAAACCTTCAATAGTTTCCATTGTTTCCTTCAAAGTTGTTGTCCTCTCAGATCTTTGCAAGTATTGCTATTCCACTCTCGTTAACGTATGGTTATGTGACACAACATGTTGTTTGACAAAGATGTCTCCACTGTACACATCCAGTTTAATTCTTATGTGTTATCACATCCACATCTTTCAGTTGGAACTAGCTTTCTCTTACCACATTATCTTTCATTTTCCTTGTTTTTTTATCTCTGTAGTTCCTTGTTTAGAAAAAACTAAATATCGTTCATGTATAACACCATCTATTTTCCTTATGGAGGGTTTCCGAACACTAAATCCTGTTGCTTTAACATGATCAAGATACAATAATTCAAGATCCTCCCAACTGCCTGCTCTCATGCCCTCCAATGAACCTCTTATGTCAAACTCCCTCTTTGCAGTTAAAGGTTCATTTTGCAAGCATTCTATTGCAGTTGTTTTATCTGAAATTTACACAATTATTGAACTAATTGAATACTTTATATGGACAATTGTTGTTTTTGTAATGTAAATCAATTGTTTGCTTATAATATTCAATTATCTATATAAAATATATATTCTTATTTAATGGAGACATTTGCACAACATCAATGTATAACTGAACAAATTAGAATTATAATTGAAATATATAAAACTCCAATTTATTAATGTTAGTTTTTAAATTGAGACATTTAACGTTGAATTTTTGATTCAATTGAATACCTATATTGAATAACAAATAATTGAATAACTTGGAACTTCAATTGCTATGATTAAAATATCAATTGAACAACATATTATCAATCAAATTATGCTTAAAATTGAACTTCTACAGAGAATGAACATTTTAATCATCAAATGAACAAATTACGCTTAAAATTGAACATTTTAATAGCAGAATTGATCATACCTGTATCAATCATATTAATATGGACATTATCTTCTTCGTTGTCACCATAAACCACCATTTGTTCTTTATCAAGCGTCAAATATGTAAATAAAAGATTATCAATTACAGCTTATATATCTTTGATCAATAATATCATTATACATACTATGTTCGTAATATTACCTTCAATTTCGTCGTCATATATTCGTGATGCTTGTAATGTCATTTTTATGTCAAATTCATTCATTAAATCTTTCATTATAGTCATTTTTTTTATGTTTTCTGAACTTTAAATGTTGATATTCTTCGAATGAAAGAATGAATTGCAGAGATTTTCAAAAGATTTGAAAAGGAAATCCCGTTTTGATTTTGTTTCCTTGATCGCGTGAGTTTTGGCGGTTTGAAAATGGATTTCTTTATTTACCGTTTTCAATTTTGGCAGTTTTTATATTTAATTCTTCTCCTTTTTTTAATTCCATTATTGAAGATGGGTTGGAGTGTCTTAGGCCGTCTCAGTCTGAGACAAACTTGGTCAAGACCGACTGTTTTTGGAATGAACTAGATTGAAGATAATTAGGACAAGATGTTTTTAGTTGAACTTGTTTGTATTTAAGAAAACTTGCACATAACGTTCCAGAAGATTGAATTGTTTACTTTTTTTTTCTTACATTTGTATATATAAAGTATTTAAATTTTTTATTTTGATAATGTAATCAAAATTTTTGTTCTTGAGGTAGTCATTGTAAATTTATTTTAGTTTTATTAAGATATAGATTTCTTTAATAAAAAATGTTGTTTTATTTAGGAAATGAATCATTCATTCCAGTGGTAGGTTCTCTCACAAGAATGTTATTTGATGAACAATGTAGCATTGATAATCTGTTAGGAATTTCTTCTTGGCCACCATCTTTATATATAGAAGCTCCAAGTGGTAATCATGTGTGTCGTACATTTGACTCGTTAGTGCCTGACATAGATTTGTTTGAATATATTGACTTGGGTGTTGCTAACAATGAGATGAAGATGATGATGCTAGGGAGGCTAATAAAAATATTTTAATGAAAAGTGCTTCATCTCAGGTTTTCATTGAGGTTAATGAAGTAGAACCCATGTTGCTGGACACTTGGAAATCTTGGTTAAAGAATAATACATTTAATGGTGAATTTGCTATTGGACAAGAATTTGATTCATTGCATCAATTAAAAGATTCAGTCAAAACCTATTTACCTACAAGAAATCAAACATTTAGGGTAATAAAGAGTGATTCGATGAAGTATGTTGTGGAGCGCACAACAAAAGACTAAAAGTTGCCTACATTTAAGATTGTTTAGTATGGTGGGCCACATGCAAATACTTGTGTAAGCAAAGTTAATCCCACTGATCATCGACATCTTAATTGCGATTTTGTGTGCAATTTCATAGTGCGTCTCAAAAAAGTAGATTTATCATTGAAAATATCTCATATTATTCAATTTGTTAAGAATACTTATCACTACACAATTACATACAAGAGGGCATGTCTATCAAAGTAAAAGGGAATTATAAAGGGTTTAGTGATTAAGATAAATCATTTGAAGAGCTTCCGCGGTTCATGTAAGCATTGAAGAATCAAATGTGGGCACCGTAATTCATTGGTGCACAACAAAACTTGGAGATCCTTCTGCACAAGTGTGCAAGAGAGTGTTTTGGGCGTGTAATCCTTCCATTGATGGATTTCAATATTGTCGACCTCCCATAATTGTGGATGGAATTCATCTTTATAGAAAGTATAATGGCAATTTACTAATAGCTATGGCCATAGATGCAAACTTCCAACTATTTAATTCCTCTTTCTTTTGCCATTGTTGAAGAAGAGAACGAAGATAGTTGGAAATGGTTGATGTTATTCATTCGATATTCGATAACTCAAAATCAACGCAATGTGTCTTTTCTGATAGACACAATGGTAGTATAAAGGTAATGAGTGAAAATTGTAGTGATTGGGAGGAGCCATTTTCTTACCATGGATTTTGTATCTACATCTTACTTGTAATTTGAACTCTAACTACAATCTTTTTAGCCGAGCTGCAAATTCACGTCAAAAAAAGAAGTTTGATTTGTACTTCTAGAAACTTGGTGAAATGAATTTTGAGGCTTAATAATATCTTGAAAACATTGTGTTGCATAAAGTGGTCCATTTTATCGTGTCAATTCTTGCTTTGTGGCGAGACGAAGTATGCGAAAAGAAAGGCTTGAGGAAGGATTTGATTACACACCAAACCCAACTATTAAAACTGAGAAAAACATGTTGAAATCTACATTCCATGTGATTACCCCATTTAATCACGAAAAATGCTTTTTTGAGGTTAAAATATGTCGTGATAGTCATCTTTTGGGAAGGGGGTGAATGTCCATAGTGTTAATCTTGTGAGAAAAACTTGTGCATGTTAAAAGTACAACTTCTCAATAAAGGAAAATTTATATTAAGTGCTTCAAGCCCATCACAGATAGCATATTTGTCATCTTACTTGGGTCCAAAACTTATCGTCGATGACAATAAGAAGAGAAGAGGGCCAAGATGTCCTCGTATGACTAGATGTCCAAAACTTATATTTTCACATGTTATTTATTTAGGTGTTATTGTCTTTCTAGTTTTTTTGGTAATATTTTTTACTTACATTTTCATGTGTCTGTTGCAGTTCACATGGAAAAGGTTTTTTCGGATTCACGTGACTCTTTGGTTCTTAGATGCTATCTTTTGCATAATATATGTTACGAAACATCCACGACTCAATTAAATATACAACGCCAAATATGAATGTTGGATAACATGCTTTGTCGTTTATTTTGGAGAGTTAGATGGACTTAGTAATGAAATTTTCATTTATTCAAAAACATATTTTGTTGTAATTTTGTCATTGTAGTTTGAAAAAAAAAATTGTATTTACTTGGTGCTATGGAAGGATGATACTGAAAGGTGGAAGTAGAACGCCCCAAGAGAGCATGTGAAATTTGTCCGGATAAAGAACATAATAAGAAACTCGTCTTAATCAAAATGATGGAACTCAAGGTGATTATTTATGTTAAATTTCTTTGAAATTTTCAATTCATTAGTAAGTAGTTATATTTATTTAAATGTTATTGTGTTTCCTTATTTAGTAATATTTTTTACTTACATGTTCATGTTTCTTTTGTAGTTGACACGGAAGATGTTTTTCCGGATTCACATGACTCTTCAGTGCATAAATGCTTATTAAGCATAATATATGTTACATACACGACCCAACTAAAGATACAATGCCAAATATAAATGTTGAATAACATACTTTTGTCGTTTATTTTGAGACTTGAATGGACTTTGTATTGTTATTTTCATTTATTCAAAATCATATTTTGTTGTAATTTTTCAATGTAGTTTGAAAAAAAAAATAAAATTATATTTACTTGGTGCTATGGAAGGATGATTTTGTAATATGGGAGTAGATTAGTCCAATTTGAGAATCGTGAAGATGTTAGAGTTGTTTGGGTCTACATTATCAATGGAAACAACTTATTTTAAGTGGACCATAATTTGGTAAGATAAAATCATATAACATTATTTTGGGACTTTTGTAAACAATTTACATTATTCAAGTAAAAAACTAGTACATAAATAATTAATTAATTCAAAACACAAGCTAAATCAAGATTTGACACCACTTAAATTAAGAAATTATGTGCGGTCGGACACCTAAAACTAACACTGATCGTGATTAAATAAATAGACTAGTATAAGAATTTGGTTTAATATATAAGTAAAAAGAATAATTGTGTGCACAAATTGCAAGCCACAAGTCTCAAATTTGTGGGTCATACAAAAAAGGGAATCAAAGAATGAATAGAAGTTTATCAACAAATAGGAGTAAAATTTAGTAAAACAAATGTTCTGTACATGAAATTCACCCACAACAATTATGCAATTTGAAAGAATGGCAGAGTGGAAGTTGATAAACTATTGCCTCAGATTCCCATCTCTCATTTGTGAAAAAACTGTGTTCATAGAAATATCAACAATATCTCCAGCACTTCCCATGCTATATTGTCTGGTAGAAGGAAGTGTTTGTAATGGTTTAGCTTCATCAATCTGTAAAGAGACATCATCACTTCCATTAGACGCCGTTTCATCCTCCTGAAGTTGAAGGGCATACTCTAAATTCCACAGTACTTCTCCCATCGTAGGCCGATCAAGACCACATTCAGCCAAGCATTTTTCAGCCGTCTCAATGAACTTGATCAATGACTCGGTTTTTATTTCATCTGCAATACTACGATCGATAATTTTCTCGAACTCTCCTTTCTTTTGTAATTTCATCGCCCATTCGACCAAATTTACCATCTCGCGAGGAAGTGAAGGGTCAATTACCGGCCTCCCACAAAGAACCTCGAACAAGACAACACCGAAGGAGTAAACATCGGATTTTTCAGTCAATTGTTGTCGTATGAGATACTCGGGATCTAGGTAACCGAAACTTCCTTTCACAGCTGTGGTAACATGTGTTTTATCTATATCAGGACCAGCTTTAGATAGACCAAAATCGGCAACTTTGGCCATGAGGTTCTCATCTAGCAATATATTTGCTGTTTTAACATCGCGATGAATGATAGGTTTTGCTGATCCTGTGTGAAGATAGTAGAGACCTCTGGCCGAGCCAATGCATATCTCCAGTCGTTGTTTCCAGCTCAAGCTAGGATTACCCGAACCATATAAGTGGCTCTTGAGCGTCCCGTTTTTCATGTACTCGTATATCAAGATCATCTCGTTCTGCTCATCACAATACCCGATTAGAGCCACCAAGTGGCGATGACGAAAATGCGACAGCATTTCAATTTCAGTTCGAAATTCATTCATACCCTGTTGTGATTCAGAGTTACCCCTCTTAACGGCAACCTCTCTATCATCGTCCAACACCCCTTTGTAAACCTTCCCAAAACCTCCTAATCCAATGACCAAACTATCACTGAAGTTATCAGTAGCCTTCCTAATGGCAGCAAGAGAGAAGTAGTAACCGGATTCTCCGGTTCCATTGATTTTGTTACCATTCGCGTCTAAATGTGTCCGTTTTCTCTTTCTGATCACAAGGAAGAAAGCTAAAGCCAGAATCACACAGATGAGCACAACCCCAACTGCTATTCCCACAATCAAACCAGTGGTGACCTTAGAACTTGACTTTGAAGAATCAACAACATCAAGAAAACCTTTAGAGTTACTAATTTTCATGATCTCAAGCCCATTAAGAAAGGCATTTGGGTAATTCACATCACTAGCAGTCCCAACACTCACAGAGATGTAATTACTATGAATTTCTTTCATCACAACATCTAAGTAATAAGGAGAAGCCAACTTATTTGATGTTTTCTCACTAAGATCAAGATGTTTATAAGCATACCAAGAATTGATATAAACATTAACCATAAGCTGCCCTTGGGCCTTGCTAAAGATATCACAGAAATGGAATCTAAACAGATATCTAAACCCCAGATCAACATTGAAATTCCAAGTCAAATTAACAATCAAATTGGGATCAGATTCAGTGTCTAACTTACTAGCAGTACCATAAACAGAAGGAGGTGCAATTTCTGGAGTTGGGCCACCTTCTGTGTAATTAACCGTTCGTGGATTCGACAAGAACTGGACTAGATTGTTAGACTTTAAGAAGGGTCCATCCGGTACCCATTGTCTCGAAAGGGTATCGTTTCGAGGGTTAACACTAATATTTCCCATATTCACCCTATACACTGTCTGCAAGGCTTGGTGCACAAAGCTTTCACTAGAACCAGGAGGATCAATGATCTTAACACTGTCTGGGATAACTTCATCAGGGATAGAAACAATTTCTAGAGCATTTAAGAATGCAAAGGATTTCGGTGAAGGGCTTATAGTGAGAACAAGCTTATCTGATGTTATGTTCAAAGAATACTCCTTAACTACAGGAATGGTCTCATGTAATTGGAAATTACTCAAAAGGGTGAAATTCATAACAGAAACTGAAAATTTAGCATGGCTGAGATTATAGTTTTGATACACAAAGGGGAAGAAATGAAGGCGAATCCAATGGTAACCATGTTTTGATACAGGGAATGTGTAGTTGGAGCTTCCAGTAAAGATTTGGGCAGTTTTATACAGATCTGATGAATATGAATAAGGGATTGAATTTGAGTTAGTATTAACCCAAATTTTCTGGGATGTTGAGAGAACAACACCAGATTTCAGGCTTGAATCACCCAAAAAAGTACGATTATGCACTGAAACATTAGTGGGTGATCCACAGTTTATGAGGTAATTATCTGCTGGGTCAAACTCTAAGGAGCATTTTATCAAACACAAAGCAAACAAAACCCAAAAGAGAGATTGAAACTTAGCAACATACATGATCAATACCAACAAATCAAAAGATACCCAATTCCAGAATTTAACTTATCAGCAACAAAATCAAACCAATAACGAAAATCAATGAAAATTGAAGTGGGTGATTGCAAATTTCTTTGAATTTTGAAAAAACATATATAATAAGGGAAGAAATGGTACTAAATGACAAACATTTATTGATTGATTGATTCAATTGAGTAAGGACTCGAAAGTGTGAATGAAAATGAATGATGAATACAACTAATACAAGAAAGTGACAGAATGAGAGCACAAATTGGTAGTGGTAGGAGCAAGTCAATTGAATTTAGTGAGAAAGAATCACAACAGTAAAAGAAATAGACAGAAAAGTGAATTGGGTAGCTAAAATTCAACGTAATTAAGACTCATGAAAGGACAATGGAGTACATAATATCATGAGATTCATAGAAAGATTTAGAATTGCGGTGGATGAACAACATTGATTGGAGTTGGGGGAAGAGGAAACTTCCTCAAGGTTTCTTAAAAGACAGCATTTTTTGTTGTTTTCTTTATAAATTTGAAATACTCCCTCTATTCGACAGACTTTACAGCACCATACAATTGCATAATTATTAAAATAATAATGATTAAGATATCAAATTACCGTTGTTTACATTTTGAAATGTTTAGAGAATTGAGAATAATCATTTCAAAAAAAAAAAAAAAGAGAATCGAGAAAAATAATATATTTTAAATGATAAATTTAATATTTTATTGAATAATAAATTTAGTGGATGAAAAATGAGAATTATAAGCATTAAAAATATTAAAGATTCAATCGGCAGAATATATATAAGATCCACGACTATTAAAAAATTATCTAAATAAAGTTAGTGGGAAACTTATGAAGAGCAATATAAAAATAACTATAAACAATACTCCCTCTTATTCACAATGCGTCTTATTTGAGTTTTCATTATTTTTTAGATTGTCAAATGAGACCACATATGAAACAAATTGTAGTGTTTTAAATTTGGGAAATTCCAAATGGTAGCATCAAGTTTTAATGAAATGCTAGTGGTAGCACTTCTTTAAGAAAACTCCACATGGTAGCATCCAGTTTATGCACTATTTAATTGTCGTAGCATTTTCCGTTAAGTTTTTGTTAAATTCCGTTACGTTAATCATTAGTAAGTTTTTTTTCCACATGGTACCATCTAATGTTTGTTTAATTCACCATTTTAACGTTTAATTCACCATTTTAATGTTAATTCATCGTTTAATTTATTAACGCTCATAAATGTTTAATAATTATAAGAAACTATCTAATCCGCTCGAAACAAGTACTTATTCGCCTATTTTCCGATACGTAAACCGAAATTTGACGTCATTTTTACTCATCATAACGATTTGTTTTTAAAACGAACGTCGCTACTATCCTTATGAGATAAATCTTTCAAAAATTCGATTGAAATAAGTACTTATTCGAAAGAGTACTTGTTGCGACTGATGAATTAAACATTAAAATGGTGAATTAAAGATCAAAATTATTTTTTCGTAAAATTATTTAACATTTATAATTTTTCCATATTATTAAACATTTATGGACGTTAATGAATTAATCGGTGAATTGAACAATAAAATGGTGAATTAAACGTCAAAATGGTGAATTAAACAAAAATTGGATGCTATCATGTGGAAAAAACTTACAAAATAATGAATTTAACGGAATTTAACAAGAACTTAACGGAAAATGCTACGGCAATTAGATAGTGCATAAAGTGGATGCTACCATGTGGAATTTTTTTTAAAAAGTGCTACCATTGACATTTCATTAAAACTAGATGCTATCATGTAGAATTTCCCTTTAAATTTTAAGTGTGGTAAAGTGAAATTGGTAAGTGTAAAACAGTTAAGTTTAATAAGAATAAATTGGTAAAGGTAACATATGTAAAAATAATATATTTAGGTTAATTTGACCAAATAAAAAAAATAAGACACTTAAGGTTAGTAGAATGAAGTATTAAAATTATCTCAAAAAAAAAACAAAATAAAAAAATGAAGTATTAAAATGTTAAAAATAAAGTTGGTGTAAAATATATGCAGACTATAAGCATTAATTATATATTAAAATAAAGATAAACAAATTTAATTATGTTTAAATTTTTTGATATAAATAGAAATATTATTTAAATGAACAACTAATAAAATAACTAAAAATCAAAAATAAAACAAATTAAAAAAAAGGAATATTAAATTAAAAAATAATACATGAATATATTTTTAAGTATTGGATAAAAAATATTATTATGTTATAATTATAAATAAAAAAATACTATAAAATTAAAATTGTGGATGAGCTCGTATAAAAATAGACAGCATTTTAAAAAAAAAAAGGTGCATAAAACGCGTTGTTGGGGACAACAAAAGAGTAGTGTCGGGTCTGGAAAAATGATAAGGTGAGATTAGTTGTACTCACTGCTACGGTAGCAGCGGCTGTTGTCGAGCTTGCATGGTCCCACTCTAACATAATCACATGTATTGCAATCTTGTATTCTTCATTTTGTATTGAGGTGCTGTAAAGGCGTTCAAAACAGATCCGATGATCCGATAGACACCTGATTTTATAATCGAACTTGATTTGATCCGACTTAAAAATGGATTTACAATAATGTAAAAACCAATGTGAACACAAAATTCGATTTTGAACCGACCCGAAACACCTGACTCGAAATCAACCCGATGACCAAAATGAACACCTCTAAGCTACTCTAATGTCTTTGATCATAAGTGCTCGGTTTCATTATACTTGTTATATGTATATATTTTTTTAATTTAATATGTACATTGAGAATTTATATACTACCTCATATTCAACCCATTAGTCCCATTTGATTTTTCACACTTGCCGAGACAACATTTTAACCTTTAATATCTCTAATTATTTGTAATTAAAAATTATAAAAAGTAGATATTAATAATCTTTGTATTGAGACGAATCAAACAAGATCACACATGACTATGTTTTAACTTATAGATTAAATTTAAAATACAAATTAAGAGTGATAAGTGAATAGTGAAAAAGAATTAATCGGACTAATAGGTAGAATAGGAGGGAGTATTGATTTATGTATATTTAAAAATTATTAAAAAATAATATTATGAAAGTATGCAATATTTTGACAATTCAAATAAATACCCATTTAACTATATTTTTCTTACATATTAGCCGTAATGTCAATAGCCGTAACGTAGCAAATACTTCTATTTTATAATAGAGAAAGTAGGTTATAGCTATTTTGTCCGATTTGATTCTGTAACGAAAATTAAAATAACTTATTCAAAAACAGCTTATTTGTATCAATAAGTTGTTTCACCTTAATAATTCATCAAACACTAGTATTAGCTGGTTTGACCACCTAACTTTCTATTTATATTAAAATAAGCTAAAATTGGTCATTAAACTAATTTGTCAAACACTTCATATTTTATATAATTCATTTTCCAAACAATAAACTACAAAGGAATTTTAAAATAACTTAATTAGTAATGCAAATGAAACGAAGTATAATGATAAAAAAATTAGAAATTAAATTTAATATCAAATCACATTAAAAATACATGAAAGTGGGACAAATTAAATTAATTATTTAGAATAATTACAATTATGTTAGCCATGATCATTATCTATGAGACATTGAATTGTTTCATTTTATTCTAGAGTACTAAAGACGCAACCAACCACATAAAGCATAAAGCATAATTAATAGTATAAAGATAATAGATGTACTATGTCTTAGTCTCATACCTTAATTTGATATTAAACCCCTTAACAGATTGATGATTACTTACTATTTATTGCGTTGAATTATTCAAATTCTAACGGAGTTGTTAGAGAATATACGACATTCTCCAAATCACTAGTGGAAAAAAAAATATTTACTGCGAGTCATTTGTTGTGGTTTTAATCAGACGCAGCTCAAAATTAGCAAAAATGAAATAATAAAAAAAGTATAACAAAGGCTGCGTTTTTCCTAATGACCGCAGCAAATAAGTATTAAAATTTTGGTCAATAATGCGGTTTCCTTAAGAACCGCAGCAAATAACATGCCCTAAAATTTTAAAAGGCGTGTTACACTACAAAAAAACACACATTTCCGACTAACAAATATAGTTCGTATTTAGTCGGTATACGGCTATACCGACTAAATACCGACTAACATCAGTTAGTCGGCATAGAATGGTCAGTAAATAAAAATAGTCGGAAATTCAGTCGGAATTCCGACTAACTTTGATTTGGAAGGTGTTTAGTCGCAATTCCGACTAGAAGATGTAGTAGGAATTTAGTCGCAAAATACCGACCAATCTCCGACTATGAGTTAGTCGCCATCTACCGACAACATGTTTAGTAGGTAACTAATCGGTATATATAAAAAATGGATTTAAATGATTTTTCAGAATTTGTAGCAATTAATATTATTTTTATTTTCCGACCAACCTCCGACCAAAGAATGGTAGGAAAGTAGTCGGAAAGGTCAAACTGGCATTTAGTCAAAAGCTGACCAAAATTTAGCGGCATTGGATTCCGACCACTTGCAGACCAAAGGATGGTAGGAAAGTAGTCGGAAAAGTCAAACCTTAATTTAGACAAAAGCTGACAAAATTTTGGCGGCGTTGGATTCTGATCACTTTCCGACAAATATATAGTCAATAGGTGGTCGGTAATTTTTATGTTTACCGATTAAATTCCTACTAAATGATAGCAGGAATTTAGTCGGTAAAAATTTATTATTAAAATAATAAAACTGGTCAAATGTGGTCATTGACCACATTTGACCAGTTTTATTATTTTATCGATAACCTAAATTATCGATCAAACGAAACAAAAAACGCAATAAAGATAATACGAAAGGCACGAAAAAAATTATTAATACAAATATACAAATATACAAATGGTCGGAATGCATTATACAACCCAATGTTTAATCCATAAAAATTCAACATAAAAACAAAAATACAAGGGGCTCAGCTGGTTGAGGGAGGCGGAGAAGGATTTTCTCGGAAAATGGTGCGAAAAAAGTTGAGCAAATGGTTGACCTCTTCCCTCAAACATCGTTGCTCCTCCAAGAGTGAAGCCTGCTCCTCATTTGAAATGTGCTCGTTGATGCGGGCCTCAACTTGGTCAATAGACCCCTGAAGATGATCCAGCCTCTCGTTCACCATTTGGGCTGGGGGAGGAGCGGCCTGGTATTGGGACTGCGGCGTCGCAACATCTACGTAATAAATTCCCACCGCGTCACCAACCCCAAACACGTTCTTGGAGGGCTTCTTCTTCCTGGGCGCCTGTGATTCGATATTTTTAACGGCCTGAAAATAGGCGTCGTTAATCTCCTCATCAGGCGCATCAACAGGAAGTTCGGCAATGAGGGGCTTGTATTCGTCCTAAACAATGAAACTATAAGTTATGTAAAAATTTCGACAGAGTTTCCTCTGTAAACTAACTAAACCAAAACTTAAATAAACCCTGAAATAGAAACCAATGTGTCTACTACCAAAACAGCTACCAAACTAATATTTCCTCAAATTACAATATTAGATATCCTAAATAATATTCTAAAACAGCTAATGTACCAAAAGCTAACCTACCAAAAAACTAACTAAGCTATGATTCAATGATAACTAAAAAATGCTTATACAGAAATAATAGAGATAAGAGATTGAACTTACACTTATGGCCTTGGACTTCGCGTTGATCCATTGCAACCCGTCCTTTGTATGCACCTTATGAGTGCGTAGAAACAACTCATAAGAGAGCGGCGTACGTTACTGCTCTTGTTCATGCAATGAATTCAACCATGGTTATCGATTATGTTTCGTAAAAATATTTATGTGTAAATAAAATTAATAAATCAAAACAGTACAAGTTCAAGGTTATACCAATATACGCAATGTCCTGCGCGCAGACACTGAGCCGCCGGTATGGGTGACTTCAGCCGCACCCCCCTCATCCCCGCGGCGGCAGTTCCTCCTCCCTTTAGACCGACTGGTTTGGAATTCTTCAGACTTCCAAGCACTTACCCATCGGTCCCAAACCTCCCTCGACACCCAGCCGGGCTTGTACTCATTATTTTCCTCATGGGCTTTCCTATGAGTACGAATAATGTCCTTGTACCTGAGCTTGACCCTCTTCTCCCACTTCGCGTACACTAGGGAAGTGATAGAAGGATCCCAAGCCCATTGTTTCTGAAACGACAAGATCAACCAATCAGTAATTGTATTACAAAGCAAGTCAATCAAAAGTCAATCAAATAAGTAATGAAGTACATATCCTTACTTGAAAATGTGTCCAATAGTAATCGATCGTGCGCCTTTCTAGGTGCCTCCATGCCCATCCATTAGGATCTTGGTAGGCGTCAAAGGTCCTACGGATGGACGTGGATATTTGGTTGCCACCGTCTGTGGCAAACCTTCATAAACAAACAAGTTCTACTTAGTATACGGAGTGCATGTAACTATTACAGTGCAATAAATAATAATACGTACCCAGAGCCATCAGGCATCCATGGTAAGGGTGGTAGTGGATGCTGCGTCGCAGGGGCAGAATCATTGCACGACAGCCCCTGCGCGGTGTCAGTCTCCGGTGCCCTAGCGTGACGAGGCGAAGCACGCGACGACACCGGAGAGGGAGTGATGAACCCCTCTGTCCTCCTGAACTCTAACCTCAAAAAATGATCCTCTAAACCCGGAATAGGTTGAGAATACGTCAAGGCAAGAGGTTCATCTTGAGGCTGAGGTCGATTGGCTGTTAGTTCAGGGTCAGAACGCGTACGATGTTGTGTCGGACGCGATTCGGGGTCATACGGTTGACCGGTTCGCGGGTCAATCCGTTGTCCTTAACTGTTTCTCATTCTAGGCATCTTGTTTAAATAATTTGACCATGTTAACAATTAATAACCTAAATTTATTACAACTAATAACTTTAATTCTTGACAAAATAATAAATTTTAAAAAATCAGCCCCAAAACTGCCCCAAAAACCACCAGTAGCCGCCCAAAAAACCAACAGCCCCTAACCTCCCAGCAACCGCCCCAAAAATGACCCAAAAACAACCATGAACAACCGAAACTAAAACTAATTTAACATGTTCATGCATTTCGAAAATTAAATAATAACAAATTAAACTAAAAAAAACACAAACAAATAAATTAAACAAACCATAAATTTAACATGTTCATGCATTATAAAAAAACATGTTCATGCATTACCAACCGAAATTATATATGTATTTCACATGTTCATGCAACCTCAAAAAAAAAAATACATGTAAATGTTGAAAAAACAATGTATTTCGAAAATACATGTAAAGAAAATATATATTTCGAAAAATCATGTAAAAAAATAACAAAAAAATAACATAAGTATTCGAAAATCATGTAAAAAAATAACAAAAAATCATGTTCATGTAAGATTATTAAACAAAAAAAAATCATGTGAAATATTCGAACAAAATTTAAATAATAACTAAACCCTAATCGAAAAAATACATGTAAATAATCATGAAATAACACAAGTATACATGAAAAAAATAATCGGTAAACCCTAATAATCGAAAAAATCAGTAAAAAAAACTCTAATAATCGAAAATTAATCCATGTAAATAATCATGCAATAAACCCTAATAATCATGCAAAAAACTCTAATAATCGAAAAAAAAAGTAAAAAAAAACTCTTAATAGAATTCATGAGAAACATGTAAATAATCATCTAAAAACATGTAAATAATCATGTAATAACACAAGTATACAAAGTAAATTTAAACCCTAAAAACATGTAACTAATCGACATTTCAAAAAAATACATAAAAAGATGACTAACCTTTATAGTCGGAGTGTAGTAGGAATGTAGTAGTCGGAGTATCGCCCAAAAACACGTCAGAGATAAGGATGCAAGTATAATTCTCATCGGAGGAGAAGAAGAGAATGAGAGAAAGAAAAGAGAAGTTAGGGTTGGTGAAATGAAAATGCGTTTTCTGGTGAAAAGCTGGTTTTTATATCAAGTATTTTCCGACTAAACTGCGACTAAATGTGAGTTGTTATTTAGTCGGTGAGAGTTAGGGTTTGTGAAATGGCTTCTGGTGAAAAAACTCGTTTTATTATCAATGAGTTTCCGACTAAACTGCGACTAACCACTAGTCGGTGGGATTTTTTTACAGTTCCAACAACCTCATTAAATGCCCATCAGTAACTTTTCAGGATACGTTGAAAAGTAAAAAACCTTTTCAGTATACCGACTAACCTCCGACTATATGTTAGTCGCAATTTAGTCGGTATACTGAAAAGTTGTTTTACCTTCCCAATGTGTCTGACGCCCTGAGAAGCTTTGTAATTCAAATTACCGACCAAATAGCAATATATATATTATTATTAATAAATTCGAGATTGAAATATACTAAACGTACGACCCAAAATAAAATTACATAAATAAACATACGACTAAAAACTGTTAGATTAAAAACTTATTATTGGGTTACATAATTGTCATCGACATCATCGTCGTCAAATAATACAAGATCTTTGTCGGTGTCTTCATTTTTATCGACATCATGAACCGTTTTGTCTAGGTCTAACAATTCTCCAGCTTGATCACGCAACGGTTCGACTAGTGCGTCAGAAACATCTTCATTCACCAAAAAATCCGGTTATTTCTCTTCTAGTTGGAAAGCGGTCTCCTCGAAGTGCTTTGATCTGACTTTGCAAACAACTCGCCAATCTTTCATGTTTTGCCTTAAACTGAGATAAGGTAGATAATAAACTTGGGAAGCTTGACTTGCTAGCACAAAAGGATCGTACTTTCTATATGATCGACCAATATGAACGTCAACCAGCTTGTACCGCGGATGGATTGTCGTACCATGGCCGTATCCGGTGGTAGTTTGATCAAACCATTGACATTTGAATAGAGTGACCCTTTTAAGTGGAAGTGCTCGATACTTGAGGTCAATAATGTCCTCTAACTTACCATAAAAGTCAGTTTCATCTGGACTGTTATCATCAGAATTCACGCACACCCCGCCGTTTTCAGTAGATTTCTTTTTTGCGGAATGAGAGATAGTGTGAAATCAATAACCATTTACGTAACAAACATCATAGCGACGTGCCTTCTGCAAAGGTCCCTCGGCGAGATCCTTTAGAATATCGGCATTATCCACAACGTCAAGAAACCCGTCCCTAGACTGCACATAAAATCAATAATTCAATGTTAATCCGTAATACTATTTACATTCAAAATTACGATGATAAACGTGTACTTACAATCTGTTTAAACCAGCGGGCAAACTGGTTTTGGAACACATGGTCAACTTGCTCTGCATTTAGATTTGGTTCGTACTTTGTGATTAAGTGTACGAATTTATCATGAAATTGATTCACCTCCGGACAATTTCGCAGAACATAAGTCTGAGCAATGTTAAGATCTGCTTCATCCATCATATGAGCCTTACCCCTCCCATGAAATTTGATTGGGTGTGTGAATATGGACAAAACACCCGATCTCACGTTATTAAAGCCTTCGTCATCGTTTCTAGGAAGATCTCTAACTTTGCATCGAACGTCTTGCCCAAAGTAATGCGAGACAAAGTATGATGCTTCTGTAAGATATGCGTTACAGATCGAGGCCTCAACATGCGCCTTGTTTTTGACACTAAGCTTTAAATGTCGAAGATAACTGTAACTTAAACCAAGTAGTAATTATTAAGATCTATGAAAGAATATGTGAGTTCCATGGTAAGGAATCGAAAGCCCATTTCGATCTCCATCCATGGACAATTTATGTTGCTTGATTGTTTGAATGCTTGGGAAGTATGAATTCATGCTAGTAATGAGTAGCCCGGAAGCTAACTTTATTAGGATTCCTTTGAGGCCTAGCCCGTCCTTAGGATGATGAACCATGCCCATCTTGTATGATTCTTTCTTGTTTTAACATAAGTTGGAGGTCATGAGCATGTATTAGGGAGTTGTTAGTATGGTCGAGTTATACGCCTAGAAGCCGAATCTCGTAAACCATATTAGTGACTATATAGTTTCTATGCCCAGAAGTTGTGGAGCTAAATAAGAAAGACCTTTCTTATCATAAAATGGTTAAAACATATTTTCAACCCATCCCTTTAGCATATTAAGAAGCTAAAATCCCCAAACTCTAGTCTTTTTATATATCGTCTAAAACCTGAAATTGAAATTTGTTGTCACTATAAAAACTCAAAAATCATAATTCTTCTTGTCATTTAAACTCTTTTTGACCAAAACGTTTCCCTATGGATCGACCCCTTACTTACCACTAATGCTAATCATTAGGGTTATTTAAGGCGAACAAAATTAATTGTGTAGACCGGACCTAGTTAAACGATCAACGACCTACGGTTCCGCGCCCTATCAGGTAAGTGAATGGAAAAGATTCTATCAATAGTCTAAGATACGAATTCATCATTGTCAACTACACATATCTCGAGTCATGTCCTCATAGTGTTGCAACTTCACGCTAGTCATTTAATGAGAATTAATATTAATGAGTTTACTGATAGTAGTTGTTAGGACCCGCACAATGTCCCCCAAAATTAGTTATTAAAGTAGGTACTTTCTTGACCGTTAATTGCTTCTCGTTTTTCCTTTATTGGATGCCTTTTTGGATATTTTGCAATCGAGACATTGTAGGCCTTTAATTTAGGTTATATTTCAAACCTACATGAAAATTTCTGATAATAGAATCTTTCTGGTCAACAAGACCGCTCATAGTAACAACTTTGTGTGTGTAATCTCATCATCATCAAGGATTATCATACACTCTTACTCGAGTGGAAATTAAAAATCATTTGTTAAGTAACTCTTAGATTGAAAAATATTCAAAATCTTTTGTCCTTTATATGGATCCAAACATAAAAATCCAATGGCAACCAAATCAAAACAATAAGTTTTATGGCATGCAAGCCACTCCAAATGAAAATCAACTAAATTATAAAATAACTGGAAAATCTAACTTAAAATATAGCATTCACCCAAGCAGACTTCTAATCGAAGACCTATAAGATAAGATTATAATAAAATAAAATTGCAAATTTGAATCAGTTCCCAATTACTTAAACAAGTACAACCTCAATGGTCTTAAAATAACTCAAACATTTCATTACCGTAACTCTTTACTTTGTCGGTCCGAATAAGAATTTCTGTCACACCCCAAATTCACAGATTGACATTGCCTCTAGGTGCTCTATAAGTACCAAATTTAGGTTCTTAGATGTTCTCTCTAAATAATATGGGGATAAAGGTTTTATTATATAAACCACGCGCCCCTCAAGGCTAAACATGGAAGTTATTGAAAAGAATAGATAGTCAAAGTATGGTTTCTTGCTCTCACAAGTTACCTTATTTGTTCTTTTTCCATTTCCTCTCATAAACAACCTTCTTCTTAATAATCGTTGAAGTTTGTACCATAGCCTTAACATACTCGTGGAAGAGTTTATATTCGATCTTCCCCAAAACATATTCCTTAAATATCTATATCATAAGTAACATTCATAACCCTTTTGTTATACTCTTCAAACATTATACAATCAAAGAAAGAAAAATTAAATCCTTCACCCTCACTTCTCCATCAATTTCGCCACCTTCATCCCTCTCCACCATTGAAACTTTCTTCGGTTCGTGCCAATTCAAGTAAGTGTTTCACCTTTTGACCTATTTTCATTTTTTTTAAGCATGTTTTTGTACTCTTTTAGGCATGAGTTATTTGAATTGCTAAAACTGAAATTTTATAAAATAGGGGTTGTTTTATGTGTTTTTAATGTTGATTATGATTTGTACATGGTTTAGTCCAAGTAGGCATAAATGCATGGTTTACAATCAAGCAACATAAATTGTCCATGGATGGAGATCGAAATGGGCTTTCGATTTCTTACCATGGAACTCATATATTCTTTCATGTACATATTTATGATCAACCCATTACCCCATAAGCAAATAAATTAGCTAACTACATCCCCAAACTCTAGAAAGATAACTACTCACTCATGTTTATTATTAACATAAGCACATAAAATATCATCATATTCCTAGAGCAATCAACAACAAAGAAGAAAATTAAGTTAAGAATACTTACTTCCCTCAACTAAGGAGGGGGATGGCAATCACACAAATGAACAAGATCTTTCAATATTCAAACCCAAGGAATATTTCAAACCAAATGCTAAATCAAACCCACAATTTCTGGAAAATGTTTGATGAATTACCAAAGGAAAAGTACTACAAACTACTAGTGTTTAATGGTTAAGCTACAAACCAAATGCTTAAGTTCTAAAGATAAAAGTACCAAAGGAAAGTGTTTGATGAAAGAACTACTACAAATTTCTGGAATGGATGAGCACTTAAACTTACAAATACACTAATAAACTTAGAAAGAAGAGAGAATAGAGTAAGGTTCAGCTTGTGGGCTGAATTGGTGTCACTTCCCTTGAGAACTTGGGGTATTTATAGGCAATTTCAAGTGCTCATCCACTTGCCTTCATGATGATTGTAGAGATGGTCCAACAAGCAACCTTCTCCATCATTAGAACCAGATGCACAGGAGTAGGAGGTCTGAAGCACGCAAGGGGAAAGATTGGAGGAAGCATGAGGCAAGAAATCACGGGTCAAACAGCAAATAGTGATCTGCAGACTTGAAACAGTCGGGTCGACTGGTCCTGGTCGACCAGTCGACTGGTTTGTACCTGATGCGCACTGCGTCTTTGAAATGCCATAACTTGGTCGTTTCTTATCGGATTTAGGCATGTGACCAGTCGTTTCGAAGCTAACGGACCCAAGTTTAATCTCCAATAAAAATATATATCAAATTCCAAGTGTGTTGAAAGGTATGATCATTATAAGTGGACCCTTTTGCATTTGATGACCGAAAAATGTAGCATTTCTTTGGTTGGCCTTCTTTTAATTAATGTGACTTCCTTTTAGTCACTAACTTAGTTCATAAGGTCACCAAGCCTCCGAGAGTAAGACGATAAATATAATTAGTGCTTGTGATGGCTCGAAAACCTGCAAAAATTGACAAAAGAACAAACACTACACCAAAAGAGTAATATCCTCAAAAATATGCATAAATTGACTAAATCAGAAGAATAAAGCATAAGGATGGCATAATATGAGTGAAAATTAGGGGATAAAATGTACATAAATCATGCGTATCATTACCTCTTTTCGTCCTTGTTTTCGTTTACTTAGTTACTCTTGTATCCATTTTTATGTACTTGTGTTGCTATATGTGGGTAACTTTTCGCATGCGGACTCGGTGTCACTCATTTTCTCTCGTTAAAAGGCTCTATTTGGGGTCTAATTTGACCACATTTCTGTTTATCCTCTCGTTGGAGGGGGTACGTGTATAGTTTGTCTGTCTTTTCCCCCGGACCATGTCCTCGAGCAGGATTGCTAGGGTTGGCGACTATGGACAAATTAATAAACGATGTGAGGAAACAAAGACTGAAATCATAAAATATAAGATCGGATCAACAAAGAGAAAGTATGTTGTGTTTTCATATTTGATAAGATTTAAAGATAAAGCAACAAACGAAAAGTGAGAACATCAAATGCAAATGGAGGAAGTAGAATATACACGGTAAATCATAATTATATTGCTAATAATAATAATAGTAATAATGATATTAGTAATAATAATTACTCGTTCCGTTTCTTAATGAAGTTTCCACAAGGAATGTTCACGAGAATTAAGAAAAATAGAATCCTTTAGATAATAGATATATTATTCTATTGAATAATAATTTTGATAGGGAAAAGTGGGGACCATAAACTATATAAAAATATTAAAAGAAGGTTAGTGGAAAAAATATGGGGACACAAGTAATTAAAAAATATTTTTATAAAGTTAGTGGGAAACATGTGGGGATCATAAGGAATATAAAAATGTTAAAATGAAGTTAGTTGAAGATATGTGGGGATAAAACCATTATTAAAATATTAAAATATTGATGAACAAGGTTATTTTTGTCCAAAATTAGTGATATAAATAGAAAGATTCTATATGGAAACGACAAATGGAACACCTAAAAATGGAAAATGCGAACTTCATTAAGGAATAGAAGGAGTAAATCATTATAAATTTTCTTTACATATGTTCTCTGTATCTAATGAATAATTAGTTAATCGAAATTAAAACCTTGCATACTCTTTACATAGTTATATATATTCATATTTATATTTATTAGAATTATAATTAATAATATTTTATAGCATGTGAGTATGTTATTTCTATTAAGATATTAATTTGTCATGAAAGGTAATATTTTATCTCCAAGTACAAAGAGTTTATTAATAATATTGTATATAATGTGAGTAACCTATTTCCATTAGGATAACAATTTGTCATCAAAGATAATTTTATCTTCAATGAAAACTTGATAAATCAATTTTTACTTCCAATGAAAACTTGACAAATCATGTTTATTTTAAGGAAAACTTGCCACATCATGAGCATCTATAATGATGAAATGTGGAATTTAATTATCTTTCTTTAGTATATTGAAGGATTGGAGGATTTTATTTTATTATTATTATTTTCTTTTTAAAAAATATTATTTGAGGGGTTTTATTTTAAGGAAAGTTTATTTTTAAAAATCCCACCTTTGGGTGGTTATCATTTAATCCCACCTTTAGTTTATTTGTGAAAAATCCCATCTTTGCCGCAATTTTCTATCTATTTTATTTAAAAAATACTTAATGGATGGGTTGGGTCTGCTTGGGCATTTCAGGGATGGCAAATATGTGGAGGGGTTGGTGGAGAAGGGGTGGCCGGTGAGGTGGTGGATGGCTGGGCAAGCCGGCTGGGGAAGGGGGAGGGTTTGGTTTTGCTGGTGAAGGAGGGGTACGAGGAAGGGATGGAAGAGGGTTAATCTTTTTTTTAAATTTTTTTTAATTGAAATTACTTTTTTTAAATTAAAACATTCCAGCATTCATAGTCTAACACGTGGTCTACAATGGTTTTTCTTTCTTTTTTTTTTTTGTAATGTCAAAAATCGGCCATAACAGGTAACCTAAACTGGTTAAAAGTAAATTTTACTTATTTTAATGATTAATTTTGGCAAAAAAATAAGATTACATAAGGGAAAAAAAACCCTCATTTTCTTTGCAGAGTTGACGAGAGATATAAAACCTAAATTGAATGGATGTTGTGAATTTGTGATCTTCTAAATTAATTTCTTCTTATTTTCTACTAAACAATTATCACCCATCGCAGTATCTAGTTTGTTTGTGTGTTCATCTCATCTCTTTATTAAGAAAAAAGGTTAGTTCTTTATTTTAAGTTATACTTTATTGATTCTAGTTTTCAATTGTTTAAATTGTTGATCTCTATAATTTATTTATTTATTTATTTATTTATTTATTTTTTGATTTGTGAGAATAGATGGAGTTAAATGAATTTTGTGATATTCTTGATTAAATTCTTCTTTTTCCTCTGCCCAAGTGTTCGTTTTGGTTGCTGCCTTATTTTAAAATTAGGGTTTTATTTTTTTTGGTTATTAATTTATCGATAGAGTTGGCTTCTTTACATTTTTATTGTCTTTATATTTATATATATCTTTTGAATATGAGTTTTTTTAATTATGTGTACATAAACTTATAAATTTGATCAATGTTTTAGCTTTATGTTCAATTGTATATTTTAGCTACGGTTTAAGTTTGTACTTTTCTTATTTCCTTTGCTATCGAAATCAACTACAGTACTACTACTATTGATGTGTTTTCTTAAATGTATCAATGTGATACCTGTTATGCAGGGCTTCACAATGGCCGCAAGTGCAAGTGAGAGTTTTAAAGATTATCCCTCCCCTGCTTTAAAATTCGAAGAGTTGCAGAAAAAAGTTGGGGGAACTGAAAATTCCAATCCAATTGATCTTGTGTATTTTAGGGATGACGATTTAGATTTGATTCCATATCAAGGATATTGTTTGGCAACTCCTCTGTTGGAGCTATCCAACTTAAGTCTATATAGTGATTACTTCCAAACTATTTCTTTCAATAGTTATACTAATCCTTTCCTAAGTCTACAAGATCTAATTCATGTTACCATCAAGGTTATTGATAACGATAACCGTGATTTCATTCTCTTCGACAGCGATACTTGTGATGCTCGTTCTATGGCCTTTTTCGGATACCGCTTGAATATTTGTCTTGAAAAATCAAAACTCAATCGCCCTTTTTGGATACCTAAGTACCTTTCTTTGAAGTTGTCTATCGAGGATAAGAGTACAAGGAGTGAGATCATTGAAATCTTTCCTTTAAAAGTTGAGCACAATGTTGTTTATGACACCCGACGCTTTTTGAAGCTGTTTGGCACGAGTTATAAACATGTCGAAGTATACTATACTTACTTTAGATATGCAATGATAGCTTCTGTGGATTGTTGTGCTTTAAAAAATGATGATATAGGTGTTGAGAGTGAAGACAGATGTGTTAAGGTGAGTGGTGCTATCTCTGCAAGATTTAAGGTGAGAGATAAGGTTATAACTCGTTTTCTCTTAAATGAGCAAGAAGGTAATATTGAAATAATTGATCCTGCTACGCTACGTTGGTCTTCGTCTTTCGCAGTACCAGCATACTTATCTCTTGAAATAGTAGTTGATGATATGATGGTTAATCAAGAGAAGATTGATACTAGTGGACACCCTTTGATTTTTCAACCACTCGCTAACCACAAGGAGAAAGTTGAAATAGTGGGGCCAAAGTGGCGCTTCTTGGTGACTATGAAATGGAAACATGATTATAAATCTCTTCCTATATTATGTGAGTGTGATCTCAGTGATGAAGCGGAAGGGTGAAGTGAAGAAAGCACAAACTTTTTGGAGTTTGAAGGGGGCTATGAAGTTAGTGAATTAATTGAAGACAATTCACGTAGGGGTCGAGAGAAAAGGCTTTGGGTCAGTGAACTTTTTTTGCTGTTTTTTTTACTCTCTACTCTAACGCAGCGTGTGGCTCTTCTTATGTAACTGACTTGTTTCTCTTACTTTATACAGCTGCATTGAATCTCTCCATTCGGACGTGGATGTTATAATGAAGAGGTTGGTAGCTTAATTACCTTAACTCTTTCGCTGTCAAACCATAAATATACTTTATTGTGCTATCATGCTTTATTGTAGAGTGTTCCATAATTGGCCAATCACATCCCATGTAGATGTAGGAAATGGATGGATAAAGTATATGGGGCAACTATCGACTATAAAATTTGAAAATAGTACATGTACTTTTGTGGCTAATAAACTTGTTAATGTTACATAATGCTTATTTCATGGCAATCTAAATTCGTAAGTTCCAACTTAAAATTATGACTGATGTTATGAAAATAATACAATCATTGAACATAATTTCTCCCCTTTATGTTTGCACAATTTTATTTGAGTATGATGATGCTAAATGAGTGGACCCTCCATTACTTTTAGATGTAAATTTCCACACATTTTGAACTTGTAAAGTTATTTTGTTCCTTTGAATAGAATTGTTGAAACCTTTTATCTTCTTGTTTTTTGGTGTAGAGGATCAGAATGGGTTGCTATGAGCAGCGACACTAAACATCATATAGCATTTAACATTATGAGTTTAACGCTCCTAGTACATTCTTTTCCCTTTCAAAATGTCGTTTTTCTTTCTATCTTCAACATGCCACAAGACCTCATAGAGAACTGGGAATACCTTTTTTTTTTAATTTATAATATCTCTACAATGATTAGTGGGTACAAAAGCTGAGGGTATTGCTGTAAAGTTTTGGAAATATTTCCAAATTTCGTAACATCGATTTTTATTTTGAATAAATGGTAGAATATTGACCTTAGAGATAAATTAATGGCAATTTAGGTGTGAATGGAAGAGTAGACTTGTTCTCTCCTTTGGCATTGAATATTAGGGCATGATATATAGGAGGAGTGGAGATGGGGTTGAGGTAAAATGTGCTTTTTGGTGGGAAAACAAAAGATTGATGCCGGTCAATTTGATTAAGACATATGTCATGTTGAACCGGTTACATATTAATGCAAGAATCAACCATACGAGAAGACACACTCAATTGTTTGCAACATTTATTATTAATGGCAAGTTAGGAATTTGAGATAGTCTGATGAAATTAGGATTACTAGAATTACGTTTTCAACTTTTTTAATAGGATCAACATTTAAATTGTTTACATGGCTCAATTTTATAGGATGATATTACTTGTTACGGTACTCATATATTGTCTCACTTTTCGATGCCAAACATGATTTATTAACAAAATGAAAGTGCATCCTATGTTAGTGTATTCGAAAATGATGTAAAACAAGTTGAAAAATGAATGTGCACATGACACTTTTTTTTTCCCTTTGTTTCTATATGTGGTTTATAATATGAATGTTACACCTTTTGCATTGAACATGCATGCTTAAAGTCATTGTACCCATCAAAAGTTATTGGGAAATTGTAAACTTATTCGCATAAGTTCTTTATGTTTATGAAACCCATATTATGTGAACATTTAACTGAACTTCTCAAATTCTCATATTGTGCTCTATGCTTTGTGTTTTTCTTTGTGGATGTAATTTTTTGATTGGGAATTCAATATGGTACTAAACTTTTTTATGATATTTCAGGCCGGATCGTGAGCCTGCATATCATTTTCATCCTCTAAATCTTGTAGAAGTATTCTCTATATGTGTTTGTCCTTACGTTGAAAATGATAACTGCTCTTTCATTCTTGGTGGAACAGTTAAGTTGTTTGACTTTTGGGACACACATGAGGTGTTCAATGGAGACAAACAACCTTCTAGGCTTTACCCTCATCAAACATTACCGATGGTGGAGCCTCCTGGTTGTTACCAAGGCGCGAATATCCGATTGGAGTTTGACTTGAATGATAAACAAGGCTGTCAATTAAGTCAAGGATTTTTTTCTTGGAATTTTCATGGACTTCGTATGTGGTATGATAGGCGTATGTGTTCGATTGTTCGGGGAAAAGATGGCTTTGCAGTTGTGCATTATACCGTTTTCTCGGATGCCGCTCAAGCTGTAGTTCGTATTTCATTTGCGTCCACAAAGGATCATCAATATCACGTTTGTGGGAGGATTTGGGGGAGATATTCTGGCTATAGATACCATACGCTATATGATAGGAGATATTATCAGAGCCCACTCTTTGAAAAGGCTAAAGGTTATGTTGCACTAAAAAATAATGAAGAGTTGCCTTTGTTAAAGCGCGTTGTTTCTGTGCCTACGGATGACATGTTGGTTGTCGTTGTAAACCTGAATGTTGTTGTTGGCGGTGGAAAAGAGGTATTGAAGGGTAAGGTAAAGTTTAAGAGTCGGGAAAAGACAAGTGAATATGAGACTCAAAGTATAGAAACAAGTGATTACAAATTGGTAGTTTCCGTCCGTTGGGGCTGATAGATACTACTTCAATTCCTGTGTATTTGATGAATAGTAATGATGTATGGCTGATAGAATGAGGCAAAGGGAGAAGAATGTTAGTAGAATTGATAATTATAAGACACTTATGTTTATGGTTGTATGGTTTAATTTATGAATATTACTTTTGTTTTTAAAAACTCAAAATCTTTACTAGCTCAACTTTATAATAGAGCTAGGGGTATTACAGTTGATTAGGAGATCATTATCTAATAAACTTTTTGTCCTTGAATAACTATATATTGAGTTAAAGTAGGTCTTTTGGATTGACGTTCCAAGTTTTTTCTTCTACTATCTTGCTTCTTATTCATCAAAGTTGCATTTAGTATTTCGTTAAATAAAGTAACATTATTGCGGGTGTTTTTGTGTTGCTCCTCGAGGAATATTTTTCCAACAATTTTGATATATACCATTTCCATTACCATCAAAAGCCTAAGTGAGATTCACATAACTAGCATGAAGAACTAAGTTTTAGAATACCACGAATCTTGAAAAACTAAAAGAAATTAAGAAGAGAAATTATACCTTAAAAATCGAAGCCCTAAAGAAATGATATTCTTGTGTTGGTTTTGAAGAACAACAACAACAATTTTCGTGGGTTTTCAAGAAATTAAAGGTTGAAGAAGAACAAGAAGAGCAATAAATTTTCATGGGTTGAAGAAAAAGGTTCAAGAAGATGAAGAACAATAATTTTCTTGGGTTTTGAAAAAACAGTAGCATTTTTGTAGGTTTTTGAAGCTATTGTATTAAGGCGGGTTTTTATCAATAAAAAATACAAGGTATATGCTGCAGTTCACAGAGAACCACAACATATAACACATTATATGCTACGGTTCTCTGTGAACCGCGACATATACCCTTTTTTTTTGCCTAATTTTTCTACTTCCTCCTATTCATCTAAAATGTCCCCTTTACTTTATGCACTCTATCCAATGCACTTATTCGATCCTTAATATATCGAGTTATGTATAATTAAAAATTATAGAAAGTTGATATTAATAATCTTTACATCAAAACGAATCAAATAAGATCCCACATGACTATGTTTTAACTTATAAATTAATAATAAAATACAATTTAAGAGTGATAGATGAATAGTGTCCCAAAAGTAAATGAGACATTTTAGATGAATAGGAGGGAGTATTACTTTTATGTTGCGTTTTAATAAATCCGTAGCTTATGTTGCGCAACATATAAGGTTTTTTCCAGTAGTGTTAATTGGGTATTGGTGTTAAAACTTGATTGAAGTTCTTCGAGAAGTTAGGGGGTTCATTTGGAATAGATGACGACATTTCCTGATTTAGGATGCTTGACCATTTAACCGGCTGAAAATTAAAAGATGTTAATTACATGTTTTCGATAGACGAAAAGGATTTCCAAACGAATATTGAATCGATTATGAATAGGGATGGGCATTTAAGGGTATGGGTCGGATCTGGACCCTACCCGGACCCGGACCCTAATTTTAGGGTAGGGTTCAGACCCGGACCCTGATATTAAGGGTCCAAAAAGTTAGAACTGACCTGGACCTTAGGTTGGTCGGACCTAGGTCTAGAACCATACCCTAAAAAGTTTATTTTTTGAGTGAGATTAAAAGGTCTAAAAAATAGACCCTAATATGGACCCTAATCTGAACCCTTATGAGACTCTTAGGGTCTAGGTTCCTAAAATTCATAGATCATTAGTTGAAACTTTCTAAAGCAATAATAATTTCAACACCAAACTTAAAAACATTAAACCAAATCCAAAATACAAAACATTAAACTTTAAAAACATTAAACTTTCTAAAGCACTTAAATTCAAGTTACAAAATCCAAAATACAAAAACATTAAACCAAATCAAGCAAACTTTAGTGTTTCATCATCCTTGTAAATTTCCAATCCTCGTTGTGATTTCACGAGTACTAAGCCTACAAAAGCAAACCATCAACCAAATAAAGTTTCATCATCCTTGTAAATTTAACCTACTTTAGTGTGGGTCGTCATCAAGATCCTATAAACATTTATAAGAAAGCGAATTTGAAATGAAACACTTAAATTAAAATAGTATATTTATATATATATATATATATATATATATATATATATATATATATATATATATATATATATATATATATATATATATATATATATATATATATATATATATATATTATAAAGTTTATGTTAAAAATAAAATACCAAATTTATGATATCAACTACTTCACCATCGTCTTCAACATCAAAATCTTCATTTATAGTTGAACAACCATGAACGTTTTCTGATGTACCTTTAAATGAAACCACAAAAACGAATGAATGAATGTTATACAACTACACTAGCACTTATTGAGAAAAAAATGAGGAAAAATAAAGTAGAAAGTGTATTACCTTTAAGGTCTTCGGTCATCCAATTTTGCAAACACATAAGTGCTTCTACAGTATGGGAATGGAGTCTACATCTGTGTGGACTAACTACTCTTCCTCCCGTACTAAAAGCACTTTCCGATGCCACGGTCGAGATGGGTATAGCAAGAATGTCCCTAGCAATCTTTCTTAAAATTGGATATCTATCATTCTTACTCCACCATTTAAGAACATTAAATTCTTCATCTTCCGGTAGTGGTTCACCGGCTAAATAATGATCCACTTCAAAGATTGGGTCTACTTTCTTTGTGGTAGTCTTAGCAATTTTATTTTGCGCCCATAAATCCCACCCACGCTTAGAAGAAGATTACACAGGTACCCTTTTCTTGGAAGTTTGACTAAGTAACTCATAATCCTCATTCTTATTCTCTTGGTACTCATCAACTAGCATATCAAGAAGCTTTCTAATTCTTTCAATTTGCACCTCAGCTTCATCATCATAAAACAAGTCAAAATAAAACTTAATGCAATCCATTTTGTTTCTTGGATCTAAAATAGATGCAACAGCTAACAATCCATTAATGTCTTCCCAATACTTGTCAAATTTTTCTTGCATTTTTTGAGCCATACACTTAATAACTTCCACATCACATTCTAACCATTGCTTCAAAACAACTTTAATTTCACAAATACGTCGAAAAAACAAATTAATGGTAGTGTATTTTCTTCCGGAAAATACAAGAGTTGTATCATAAAAAATCTCCAACTTCTCACACACAAGAGCAGCTAAAGTCCAATTTTCTTCACTAGGAACCTCAAATTTCATTCTTTTATTTCAACGTTTTAACCTCAAGAACATACTTTAAAAGGCAAAACTGCTTGAAGCATTAAAAATTTAGAGTTCCACCTAGTCTTACAATCAAGAATAAGCCTCTTACTAGTACTTAAATTCAAAACGCGACATGCCTCCTCAAATTTTTCAATTCTTTTTGGTGTTAACATCCAAAATGAAACGCAGTCTCGAACTTTCTCAATTGCAGAACTAATCACATCTAACCCATCTTGCACAATAAGGTTTAAAATATGAGCACTACATCTATTGTGCATAAACTTTCCACCCAATAAAAGTGAACCATTCTCAAACTTATCCAATAAGATTCTCATCATAGCATCATTAGTACTACAATTAAATACAACCACAGAAGAAATTTTGTTCTCTAATGAATATTGAGACAAACTATCCATCAAAACTTTAGCTAAAACTCCTTTTGAATGTGGACATGGAACATAACAAAACCTATATATAACAATATAAGCAAACAATATTTCTGAATTTCATAAAACAACACACAACATTTTAGATTATAGTAAATAAATTATCGATCCTAAATTAGAAATTGACTTATTACCTCAAAGTACGGTTTCTAAGGATCCATTGTTGGTCGATAGAATGAGAAGTAACAACCATATAGCCTTTCTTTTGATTGGAGGCTGTCCACATATCGGTAGTAATTGATACCTTACTCTCGTTATGCTCCAATAATGCCTTGAGTGCTTTTTTATCTTCATCATACATTTTCATGATATCACGCTTCAATGTTGCTCGAGATATCATCTTAAAAGAAGAATTGAGACCAAAAACAAATCGCCTAAACCCAATGTGGTCCACTATTGACAACGGGTACTCATGCATAATGACCATATGAGCTAAGTCTTTTCTCGATACATCTTGATTGAATACATCTTTCTTCATACTACCTAACACTGACAAATTTGATCCATCTTTCTTCAATTGTGTTTGGCTAGTAGAGTAAGTCGTAAGTGTCTCCCGGGACATGACTTCATAGCATGCTTGTGAAGGTGTGAAGTGCCCCTATTACCACCTGCTGTAAGTTCGACTTGACAGTACTTGCACTTTTCCTTTTTCAAAGCTCCATCGACCATGATCTTGTCAAATAGTTGCCATACAGAGGAAATATATTTTCCTATTGGATGTTCCACTTGTATATGTAGACTTTGAAGAAGTTGTATTATTATCCACTTTATCATTTACATTGACGAATCCTTCTTCATATACCT
Organism: Amaranthus cruentus; assembly: GCA_019425755.1. NCBI lineage: Eukaryota > Viridiplantae > Streptophyta > Magnoliopsida > Caryophyllales > Amaranthaceae > Amaranthus > Amaranthus cruentus. The sequence goes on from CM033466.1 coordinate 4,799,134, forward strand.
CTTGGTCTGCACTTAAATTGGTAATGTTCTCATATGTATCAAAGACTTTAGAACCGATTTGAGATTGCAAATCATCCATTATTTCTGGCAAAACCAACGCAAGAGGACAACAAAGGAATTCAGAAATGTAAGACATAATATCCAAGATTAATGTTGAAAACTTGTTTGCATATGAAATTTTGAAAGAATTCAAAGAAAAAAGTTGGGATTTTCACATACTCTTCATTTAATATCACATTACATAATTTCTCATACATTCTTTATAAAGCACTATCAATCTCTTTAATTCTACCTAGTGGGAGTAGACAGTAGCAGACGAAGAACAAAAAATAAATCCAAAACGAGTAATGGACAGTAGCAGTCTAGCAGATCAAACGAAAAACAATAAAATCAAATAAAAATGAATAACAAGAAATGGATGTAGTAGTTTGCCAGACGAAGAATAGCAAAATGAATAAAAATACACATTATACATTTGAAAAGTAATGGACAGTAGCAGTCTAGCAGATCAAATGAAAAACAATTAACGAAGTAATAGACAGCAGCAGATGAACATATTATCAGAGAAATCAAGTCGATGCTGCTCAACTCAATTGTAATAAAAATACAATTATAGTGACGAAATACACATATGATCAGAGAAATCAACTCAACTTAATTAGATCCAGAACAAATCCTATTGTAATAAAAATACACATTATACGAAGCGGAATTAGTACAAGTGACGAAAATGAAAAGTAAGAGCATCAAAGAACAAATCCAATTAGATCCAGAAATCAAGTCAAAAGAAAAACATCTTACTCAAGTGCAGATGCTTAAGAACCGCTTAAGCTAAAGACGAGTGATGAGATCCAATTGATGTTGTCAAGCAGCAGGATTCGTCAATTGATGATGTTAAGCTAAACCCTAGAATTAATTAAACCCTAGAATTCTTAGAGAAAGGGAGAAAAATTAAGAGGAGAGAGATGAGAGTAAGAGAGATGATGTCCAGCCGCACACCATTCTTTAGTATAAAACCCTAAAATGCTCTCCAAGACAAAAATAAAAAAATAAAAAGGGTCCAAGGGTCCAATCCGGGTCTACCCGGACCCGGACCCGGACCCTTAGGGTCCAAAAAAAATAGACCCTTACCCTTAAAAAAGGGTAGGGTCCAACAGGGTCCGAATAGGGTCTTGGACCCTTGCCCATCCGTAATTATGAATTGACAATAAAGTGACTATAGTTATTTAAGTTTGAGGCTATGGTATCAAAAGACTCTTCGAAAGTATCCATGTTAGATTTGAACTTTCTTATGAAAATTCGTGAATGTTACTTACTTGTGTATGAACTAAGATAAGTATCTACTTATGAGGCATCACAGAAAATCTCAAATTCACTCTTGCTATCTGGTAGGGCTAACACCGGAGTGCTTGTCAACTGTTTCTTCAATTCCAAGAATGCCGCCTCACATTCAGAAGTCCACTCAAATTTCTTGTCTTTACACACCAGTTGTGTGATTGATCGGGCTATACTGGCGAAGTTTTCTACGATCTTTCTGTAATAACTCGCTAAACCCATGAAACTTCGAACTTCATGTACATTTTTAGGTGCAGGCCACTCTATAATAGCTTTCACCTTTTCTGGATCAACAGAAATCCCTTCTTTCGAAACCACATGACCCCAGAATGAGACCTGATCAAGCCAAAACTCACATTTGCTAAACTTCGCATACAATTTCTCTCTTCTGAGTAAGTTCAGTACTATCCTTAAGTGCTCTTCATGCTTCTTTTTTCTTCTCGAGTAGATAAGGATGTCGTCTATGAAGACAACCACAAACTTATCAAGATACTCCTTGAAACATCTCTACATCAGGTCCATAAACGCCGCAGGTGCATTTGTTAACCCAAATGGCATAACGACAAACTCATAGTGACCATATCGAGTTCTAAATGTAGTCTTCTAAATATCGGACTCAGTTATTCTCAATTGGTAATACCCTGACCTAAGATCAATCTTGGAAAAGACCTTTGCACCTCTTAATTGATCAAAAAGATCATCAATACGCGGTAAAGGATATTGGTTTTTCACTGTTACCTTATTCAACTCTCGGTAATCAATACACAGTCTCATTGAGCCATCTTTCTTCTTGACAAACAATATTGGAGCACCCCATGGAGACACACTGGGTCTTATGTACCCTTTCTCCAAAAGCTCATCTTATTGTTTCTTTAGCTCAGCCATTTCCGCAGGAGCCATGCGGTATGGTGCCTTAGAAATAGGTATGACCTCTGGCATCAGATCAATGTGAAAGTCAACCACTCTCTTAGGAGGCAAACCACACAAATCCTCTGGAAACACATCAAAGTACTCAGAAACAACAGGAATACTCTATAAATCTTGCTTTTCTCCCTTACTTTCTCCCAGAACATAACATAAATACCCAAGTTCCTCTGAATAACCCTCTTTTGAACTCTTACAAAGTGAGAACAACCTTTGACTTTGTTTAAGCTCTCCACCTTTGAAAATTACACAACTTTCATCCACAGATTTCAAACTTATTATCCCTTTTCGACAATCAACCTTAGCATTGTAGGCTTTCAACCAATCCATACCCAAAATGACATCATATCCACCTAACTCAAACTCTACCAGATCCACAATTAAAATTTGGGGAGAAATCTCAATACGGCAGTTTTTATAGAGCTTATTACAAGAAAATTGGGAACCATCAAAGATCCCGATTTTTAAATTTATGCTTACAAAACTAAGGGGAAATTTTGGTTTTTGAAGAAATATATGTGAAATAAAAGAATAGTCGGCCCCGGTATCAAATAAAACATAAGATAACCGATTACAAACTTTAAGGACATCAGAAATGACATTACCTTGAGGTTCACGTTCATCAGGAAAGTCAGATTCACCTCCTATAGCGTACATTCGACCTACCACCCTCTGATTGTTATTAAACTTTCTTCCTTTATTCCTAAACGGAATTTTATTTGGATTACCTCCCTTAGGACAATCTCTAGTGATATGACCTGGTTGACCACAAGTAAAACACCGCCTCTTACCCTGACAATCCTCCCCATAATGGTTTTGACTATACTTGGGACACACCCAAATTTCTCTCTTCTGTTGTCTGGTCAAGTCTCTACTCCAAGTTTGCTTACCACTGGGTTTCTGGTATTGAAATTTAGGGCTCTCGGTTTTTGGTTTCTTAGTTGGGTACACTACTTGTTTCCCCCTCTTTCTGTTAAACCTATCTTTCTTTTCCTGAACTCTCTCTTGTTCTAAGGCACTATCAAATAAGTCCTGAAACTCCCCATACTCCGTAACATATTTCTGCAAGTTCAGGTTTAGGCCCTTCAAAGAACCTCGAAGCTTTCATTCGATCATTTGCAACAAAATCGGGCACAAACCTAAATAGTTCCATGAATTTGGCCGAATATTCCAGAACAAACATTTTCTCTTGCGATAGCGTGAGAAATTCACCCTTCTTTCTCCTTTGAAGGGAGATAGGATAAAATCTAGTCCTCAGTCTTACCAAAAACTCTTCCCAGGTCATCCCAATGTTGTCTCCCTTAGTCTTCACGGTTTTCCACCACATACTTGCGGTGTCCTTAAGATAAAATGAGGCGATCTTGACCATCAGACCCCTCGGACAGTTAACAACCTCCAAAACCTTCTCTATTTGATCAATCCAGTTTTCTAGCTTGACCGGGTCATATAATATCCCCAGACTTTAACTTAAACTCGATTCTACTGATCACTCATATTTTCGAAATTCATATTTTTATGTTCATTTAAAAACTTTGGCTCTAATACCCATTGAAACAGCCCAAACCAACGTAAATAGTATAATATTACTATCTACAAAGTACAGCGGAAGACTTATAGTAGCCTGGGCTGAATCCGACCTGTGGCTCGATAGTCACAACAATCTAATATCAGAGTAATTGAAAATTTTACATAACAGCGATACAAATAATTACAGATCATTTATAGGCTCAGTTAATACATTACAAAATATTTAAATTATTTTAATGTTACAACACATGATTTGTCAAAATATCATTATAAGTTTACTTTCCAAAACGATGTCCTCGCTATCGCAGCACATGCCACATAAAGGAGTAGCACATCCATCCGCACTAAAATTGGAAACCTAAAAGTGGATCTATACCCCGTAGGGGATAGGCTTTATCAAAGACTGTCAACAATTGAATTGTTAAGTAATCCAACAAACTATTACATTTAGATACAAGACTTACTTTACAGATTAATTGGAAAATCAAAATCCGACTATTACTTTACAAGTAAGTAGCGAAATCAAATACGGCAAATGAAACATATGAATTCATTTGCGATACAAACAAAACTTTATATAGCAAACGTATTTATTCAAAACTCATATTGAAATAATAATATAACAACACTTTAAAACGTGGGAATACAATGGATCGTCTGGAAGTAGGATTGATATAAATCCTGAGAATACGAGTGATTGTCATCACCGAAAATACGGTTCTTGCAAGAACGAAACGGGACCTGGGGCTCGAGACCGATCCGATTAACCATTACCTATTGTCAAGCTATAGGATTTCATAATAATCCGGATATGAATATCCGTTGCCAATTCCCAAAAACAGACATTTTTCAATGTCGAACATTTCAATATAAAACAAAACAATAATTCAATTGATTTTCTTTAAAATCAACAATCATAATCTAAAATACCAATCAATAAAGATATAATAATAATCCTAAATTAATCTCAAATACCCAATAAATAACCTTAAAATTCCATTTAATAAATTCCATTTAAATACCATATCAGGACTCCTGTTAGTAATTCGGTCATAACTTTCTCATATGTACTCGTATAGAGGCGATTCAAGTGGTTACATGACCATGACTCAGAGCTCCACAAATCTCATGAAGACACCAGAACCCCAAAACGATTGTAACTATCTCAAAAACAGCAACACAGGTTCGGACAAAACAAAACAGAAACCTCATGGTCGATTTTCATGACAACCTATTAGTATTTTGCAAGTAACGCCCTCATACGAACTCATTTTGGGGCGATTCAAGTGTCCACGCGACCCCGACTCGAAGCTCTACAAATCTCATGAAGATACCAAAAGCTAAAAACGAACAAAACAATACAGAAAATCACAAAACAGTAGGACCCTTTTGTGTGATAAATCTGAAATTTCAGAATCCATATTACATAATTTGATTCTAGAGAATTAAACCTAAATAAGCATTACTAATCAATATCAACAAGAACCCAATTACTAATTGAACTCATACTCCAATTAAATTCAAGTTGATGCTTAAATTTGAATTAAAGCCCTAAATTAAACCATAAACACTAAGCTACTACCAAAATTCATAAGAACATAAAACTACTTTAAATCATTCAATTTATACTTAAATAAATAGTTTGTGGGTTACCTTGATGATAAATTCTTCAATCAAAACTCAAAATTCAACTTCAAACACAACAGGGATGGAGATGGTGATAGCACTAGATGTGTTCTCCTTCTTCTACAATGGAGAAGTAAACATCAATTTTTTAGATTTTGAGTTTATGCTTTGGAAGAGGATGAATATTCAGAAATTTATTCTAATTCATAGTGAAGAAGAAAGGGAAATGGAGTATACATGTTTATAATTGATAGTGAAGGAGAAAGGAAAATGGAGTATACATGTTTATAAATAAGGACTTAGCTTGATGAATCATAATTTACATGGTAAAATTACGGGTGACTCAACTTCATACTCATACTCATTAAAGTATGAGATGGGTAATACACCCATATTTTTTTTCGTATAATTTACTTTTGTCCCAAATTTAATACGATTGATATCCTTAAATAATAAAATATTATTTTGAGTCTCAATAAAATAACATACTTAAAGTTTAATACCCAAAGTAACTTAATTAATTGCTATTAAGTAAGCTGCTAAAATTGGGGATGTCTCAATAAGTCTTTCCATCAATTTAAACGTAAAAGGATTACGAGAGTTGTTCATTTGTATCAACTAAATGTGAGTTATATGGATTCACGTTACTTCAAAAATATAACAAATCGCACTTAAATCTTACATATGACACTAGTATGACGATAATGACAGGTTTTATAGATATCATGTGCCAATATCATTTATTATATTCTCCGAAGTTAGAAGAACTACAATCAAAACATCACAATAAGTAACTTTAGTAACTCTCAACAATAAGTTAGACACTATGCTCATGACTTATTAAATTGTGTATTTGTAACTTCAATAACCTTATAAAGGTATTAGTAATTCTCAACATTTAACTCACTAACAATTAACGACTATTACTCCCCAAACAACACTTAAAACCAATTCTATAGTCTACTACGATCGCAACCATCACTAACTAAATCTATCATAATCATAACAAACACAATTAAGCATTAAAATAACTTACGAAACTATCCAATCATTCATCACACCACCAACATATAAAATAAGTGCACACACCAATAAAATTTCATCCCTAAATTAAACCCTAACCAATTCATTATTCAAAGATGACATCTTTTAATTATTTCCCACAATAAGGTTAAATAAAATTAATACACAATCAACCCAAAACACAAAAAACTTGGTAATTTATAATCAAACAAGAACTTAATTAATTAAGAAAGTAGAGGATGGCTCACAATGGGAAAAAAAAGAGAAGAGAGGTGAGGAGACAAGTGTTTAGTATGGTGGTGGTGACAAAGGCAGGACAAGGCACATGCGGTGGCCTTAATGGCGGTGCTGGCAGCCGCTAGTTACTGGTAGCAAAGCAAAACGCAGCAACTGCTGCTGTTTGGGGGGAGGAAGTTGCAGCCTCTGCTGCTGGCTACTATCTTCGTGTGTGGTGGAGGGAGTTGTCGTGCTGGTGGAGCAAGGCGGCACAACTGGTGGTCATGGGAGAAAGGAACAGGAGTAGTGGTGCTGTTGGGGCTCTGTAGAAACACTTAGAGAGTTTGAACGCAACAAGAGGGGGTGTTGTGTAGCCTTTAGGAGTATTTTTGCCCTGTTTCTTGCGGAATTTTAGAATGATAAAATACTCAAAGCAATATAAAGAAACTTAAAAGAACACAAAGATTTAACGTGGAAACTTTCTTGGCCTTGAAAGAAAGAAAGCCACGACCACTTCGGATTTCAACTTCTCTTATTTAGTTTTAAGTAATTTACAACTCAATTACATAAAACTTTCTTCTTCTATTCTCTACTAGGTCTAATTCTTTTCTTCTCCTTCTCGGTTCTCCTTCTCGTTTCTTTTTCTCTCTTTACAAGATTTCCCACAATTCCCCTTAGACTTCCCCAAGTCTAAATTACACACTCATAAAAACCCTTACAATATACTCTAAAATTGGATGAAAACAAAGAAATGCACAAGAAAAAGTTGATTGAATTAATTGGCTATTGAGGACAATTTATCTTTTTCCTTTTCTTGATTTTGATCTCTCTTAATTCTTGAAGGGGGCACTCGGCAGTTTTAATTGTGCCGGATATGTACGTATTTATAAGCCAACAAGAACTAGAAATGGCCTGAATCCCATGTTCCAAAAACGTGGGATCGTGGGTATGAAACTTGGAGGTTACTCCAAGTACATGGTTAGGTTTAAGCCAAGAATAGTAAATCCTATTTTTGTGGAGATAGAATAGGATCTAAGATATTTAATTCCTCTAAAATAGGTAGTTATTTTTAGCCAACTAAAACCCTTGTGCAAGTCTAAGTTTCAACCGTACAAGCCAATAAAAGAAAAATAAAATAAAAATTTATTTCCCTATTCTCTGTTGACTTATTTCTCTGACTCGTTGTGTTGGGAACACTGCGTTGTCTCCATCTGGTCTGACTTCAGTTTTATCAATTCTGGAACTGGTCCGTGTGACTCAATTGTTTGACTTTAACGTGCAATGTTCTTTCACAACTTTCTTAGGCACCATCGACGATCATGACAATCGGATATATGACCTATAAAACAATCTCAGTAATATTTTGTTTGTTTATAATTGTTAAGTCATCATCAAAACTCTAATGGGCCAACAAATTCCCCCTTTTTGATGATGGCAAACTTATAAACAAACTTAATTAACAACATAGAGTAAAACAAATAAATTGAACATGCTAGAGATTAAGACAAGTTCAAACACATTTAGTAAACTAAATCATTACAAATAATTTACTTAACCAATTAATCAAACATATTACTCTAGTATTAATTTTTGAAACTTTATTGAAAATCATGTGGTTAGACATGACTCAAGTTTTCAAAATTAAGTATAACAATTAAAAGCAATAAATTTAAACACAATAATTTAAGCAACTCCAATAGTATGAAGTTTTAAGAATCTTTATGCGAAACATAAATGATAAGCATAGCTTGATGGAGACAGTAACTTAATCATCTTGAACCTTTAAGCAATATTATAAAACATGATCCCACAAAACATAATTTAGTCAAATACAGAACACTACAAAGATTAAGAGTAAGCATAAGCATTCACAAGATTCATCTTAAGTTTGTTGCCTTTCTTCCCCCTTTTGACATCAATCAAAAAGTAGGGCTTTGTATCAAACCACAGCACTAAGGCAAGCGTTAGACAAATTAAGAAAGTAAGCAGCAAACTAAATGAGCAAATGCCAAAACATAAATCAAGAAATGCAAGCATTAAACATCATAGACCATATAAAATAGGAAATAAAAGGTAGTAGCATAGTTATATAGAGCAACAAAAGACAAAGTAGTCTGTACCCCAGCTGGTACGTTCAAAAGAAAGACAAAAAAAAGATTGTTTTGAGATTACAACTTCAAATGGTGTGGCCAACAAACTGATAAAATATAAACTGATAAAGCAGAAGAGGGATCATTGAGCAGTCTCTTCATCAACAAACTCGGTTTGCACTTCCACTTTGTCCAGTTTGGTTCCAAGACGGAACTCCATCTGGGTAAGTTGGTCAGTGATTGATGCAAGTGAAACCCGAATCTCATCTTGAAAAGCATAGAAGAGAGACTGCAAATGATCAAACTTAGTTAGAAGAAGATCAAATGATGCAGGTGGAACAGGTGAAGGGTTCGTATGAAAACCAGTGTGTGTAGGGGATGGTTGTGAAGTAAATGGTGGTGGAGAAGTTGCTATTGGTGATGGTGATGGAGATGGTATATGGGACACTGGTTGTGGTGAGGATGGGACATTGGTTGTTTTCTGAGTGGGGTGTGTAGTGGTTCCTTCATCCTTACCAACAGAAAGTTTCGGAGCAAGCCTCCTGCTCTTCCTAGGAGTAATCTGAGGTTCCTCCTTTATTGGCTTAGCTACCTCCTCATCACCAGAACTATCACTGGAATCAACTTCCTCAAGTTCATCTCCTTCTTCTACAGATTCTTCCCCCTCACTACAAGCTTTCCCTTGTTCCTGATTCACCTCTGCCTTATCAGTGCCGGCAGAGGGAACATCATCTTGAACCGCTTTTTCTTTTTCCTCCTCTTTTTCTTCTTCAGTTTTTCCTTCTTCCTCTTCTTCAGCTTCCTTTTCTACTTCCCCCTTCTCCTCATCAGAGCTGACATCCTCAATTTCAATGAGGTCCTCCAATATCCCTTTTTCATTTAAACTTAAATGCAAATTTCTAAGGCATTTTGCACTTATTTGATTATTAGCGCTCATAGGGAATTGAAGGCCATCCATCGGTACACCAAATTTCTTAAAAACGCTAGTCAGTAAACCTCCATAACCAACCATAAGTCCTTTTTCAATGCATTCTGATAAATGTGAAATCATCAAGGATGGAAAATTAATTTTTATGTGATTAGCCAGACAATAAATTAAGGTGGCGTCACGAAGATTAACTTCACTCCGCTTTGAATTGCGGGGTAAAATAAATCTGCGTGCAATGTTGTAAAGAAGTTTATGAAGTGGTGACAACGACTTGTGACTAAATCTTTTCTTATCATCTTGTCCAAGAAATTTTAACACTGTCTTTTCAGTGATACCCGAAAACACAATTTTTGAACCCACATAATAAGTATCAAACCCTACAGCTGGAACATCAAACCATTCTCCTATCATTAAGCTATTAAACTCAATTTTGATTTCTTTAACAGAACTCGAACAGACTCCATTTTCAATGGTGAAATTTTTAATAAATTCACGCATTAGATTGGGATAAATCGGGTTGCATGAGTGATCATACATTAGGGTTTCCCACCCTTGATTTTGTAAAATAGCATGTAATTGAGGAAAAGATATAGATTCATACCAATTTTTGTCGAGTCCGAACCCAACGGACATCTCTTTTGCAACTTCCTCAGCACTATCAGGGTCTACTCGTTTGATCCTTTTCATGGGTTTGGATGAAGGGGTACCTTTTTGTGTAGAGTGAGATCTTTTGGTTCCGGCATGCATGGCTGATTTAGGGGTGTTTGATTTTTGTGGTTCTTGAGATGATGATGGTGGTGCGTCTCCTGAAGGGGAAGGATATACGACTTGTAGTGGCTTAGGTTGTGAAGATTTGGGCATCTTTTTCTTTGGGGTCTTACTGGAGGATGAAGATTTTGGGGTTCTCATGGTTAAAAGAGAGAGAGAGGATGAAAGATTAAGGGAATGATGAAAATGGTGAAATGAGGAGACGGTTTTGCGTGCTGAACTTGATGTGAGGAGTGAGTGATGTGATGTGTGGGAGTGGGTTTTTAATGGGTTGAAAGGACGGTTACTTAATGGTTTGTACTATTTCAAATTTGACGGTTCCGCGTTTATATTCAGTGGTGTAACGAGTAGTTTTTAGGATAGGTTCGTTGAATGTGGCGGTTTACGTAACTGATTTTCGAAACACCTCGATGATCCGTCTTCCATAAGTAATTTGAGTTGACCACAAAATAAAATAAAGTAAAATGCTAGAATTTTGTGAAAATATAAAGTAAATTTTTGTGAATTTTTTTGTTTATACGAAAGAAGAAAAAAAATTTAATTTTATAATATGAAACTAATAGAATAAAATATGCTACTTGGTCTATTCATTTAAGCAAGCAATCAAGACAATATTCATGGCACATACTTAATTAGATGCATACCTAAATCTCGCAATGATTGAATGTTCAATCATGGTTGTTGTGATTAATCTAACCCTTCCAATTTTCGCGTTGCTTAGAGGAGGAATACTAGCATTAAACCCTAGTGAATTTTGATCATACCTAGCTCCAACCTCATCTTTTCGAATTGTTCCCTTGGAAGCGGTTTAGTCATTATATCTGCAACTTGATCACTAGTATTGACATGTTTAACAATAATATTTTTATGCTCTACGTTATCCTTAAGAAAATGATGCCTAATATGAATATGTTTAACTCTAGAATGATGCACCGGATCTTTAGATATACAAATGGCACTAGTATTATCGCAATAAATAGGAACGCATTCAAATTTAATACCAAAATCCCTTAGCTGTTGTTTTATCCACAACATTTGGGAACAGCATGCTGCTGCTGCTACATATTCAGCTTCCGCGGTGGATAAGGCAACGGTGTTTTGTTTCTTGGAACACCAAGATACTAAACATGAGCCAAGAAATTGTACCATTCCTGATGTACTCTTTCTATTCACAAGATCACCTGCATAATCTGCATCACTATACCCTTTCAAGTCATAGACATCACTTTTTGGATAAAATAGGGACAAGTCATTTGTTCCCTTTAAATACCTTAGAATTCTTTTTACTGCCGTATGGTGTGATTCTTTAGGGTTTGATTGAATTCTAGCACACAAACCAACACTGAAAGAAATATCGGGTCTACTAGCAGTCAAATATAGTAGAGATCCTATCATGCCTCTATACATTGTTTGATCAACATCAATTCCGTTAGAGTCTTCATCTAATCTAATGTTAGTAGCCATAGGTGTGTGGTTTGTCTTAGCATTATCTAGTCCATATTTCGTTAGAAGTTCTTTTATATATTTTTGTTGATGAATAAAAATACCGTTAGCAGTTTGTTTAATTTGCAAACCAAGGAAGAAATTTAATTCTCCCATCATACTCATTTCAAATTCAGCACTCATTAGGTCCGCAAATTCTTTACATAACGATTCATCAGTGGCTCCAAAAATAATATCATCAACATAAATTTAAACAACTAAAATATCTGAACTTTTATTCTTAAATAACAAGGTCTTGTCAATTTTACCTCTTATGAACTTGTTTTCAATCAAGAATTTAGATAATCTCTCGTACCAGTGCCTAGGAGCTTGTTTCAGCCCATAAAGAGCCTTATCAAGCTTGTAGACGTGATCTGGAGAAATTGGGTTTTCAAAGCCAGGTGGCTGTTCCACAAAGACTTCTTCTTCCAGAAAACCATTTAAAAAAGCACATTTCACATCCATTTGATATAATTTAAAATTCATAAAAGCATCAAATGAAATAAGAATTCTAATAGCTTCTAACCTAGCTACTGGAGCAAAAGTTTCAGTATAGTCAATACCTTCCTGTTGATTGTATCCTTTAACCACTAACCTTGCTTTTTTTCTTACTATTATGCCATGTTCGTCCAGCTTGTTTCTGAATACCCATTTCAATCCAATAATCTTCTTATTCTTGGGTTTTGGTTCCATGTGCCACACTTTATTTCTTTCAAACTCATTTAATTCATCTTGCATTGCGACCACCCAATCTGAATCTTGAAGGGCTTCTTCATGATTCTTGGGTTCCAAAGTTGAGAGAAAAGCAAAGTGTGCACAAAAGTTTCTCATTTGGGACCTTGTTTGTATGCCTTTTCCCATATCGCTTAGAATCAAGTCTAGTGGATGTGACTTTTGTTGTTTCCACGGCTTTGGGACAAAGTCTCTTGTGGAGACAGATGTGGAAGCAGGCTCACTGACTTGATTCTGATTTGGCTCAGCTTCAATTCTTTCATCTTGTACGTCTCTCAGAATATCTGGATTGGGAACGTCAGGCTGTTCCTGATTTGCCTGTTGTTCCACTTCTTGATTTGGTTCAGTATTTTGAACCTGCTGTAGTTCTTCTTGTTCTTGCTCCTTATGTATGTTTTCATCATCTTCCAGGTTTGCAAGACCTATCTTAAAATCACCTGTTTCTTGTTCACTTGTTGTAAAATTTGTTTCATCAAAGATAATGTGAACAGATTCTTCAACACACATAGTTTTCTTATTGTAAACTCTATATGCTTTACTGTGAGATGAGTAGCCAAGAAATACTGCTTCATCACTTCTTTCATCAAATTTACCTATATTTCTTTTTCCATTGATATGCACAAAACATCGACATCCAAATACTCGAAAATATGAAATATTAGGTTTAATTCCTTTAAAAAGTTCATAAGGGGTTTTAGAAGTGATTGGTCTAATCAAAACACGATTTACAATGTAGCATGCAGTATTAACGGCTTCGGCCCAAAAATTTCTAGGTAGACCACTAGCTATTAACATGGTTCTAGCCATTTCCTCTAACGTGCGATTTTTACGTTCCACCACACCATTTTGTTGTGGTGTTCTAGGTGCGGAAAAATTGTGACTTAAACCATGCTCATTACAATAATCCCTGAACCTTGAATTTTCAAATTCTTTACCATGATCCGATCTTATGTAGACAAGTTGATTGTTACTAGATTTTCGAATTTTGGTGGCAAATGCAACAAATTCATCAAAAGCCTCATCTTTGCTAGATAAAAACAATGTCCATGTAAATCTACTGTAATCATCAACTATAACAAATACATATCGCTTACCGCTGCGACTTTGGATTCTCATTGGTCCACAAAGATCCATATGAATTAATTCAAGTGGCTTTGAGGTGGTCACGACATTTTTGGGTTTGAAGGACGACCTTACATGTTTTCCTTTGGAACAAGGATCACATACTTCATTCTTTTGAAATTTTAGGGACGGTAATCCTCTAACTAGGTCTTTAGATCGTAACGTATTAAGCAATGAAAAACTAGCATGACCTAATCGTTTATGCCAAAGGAGAGGGTCATCTTCTAAAACACTCAGACACGTTAGACTGGTTTTAGGAACAGTGTACAGGTCCACCACATAGGTGTTCCCTTTTCTGATTCCTTCCAGTATGATGTCTCCTGTGTCGTTCCTAGAAATGATGCACTTTTCAGAAGTAAAGTTTACAGAGTCACCTTTGTCGCAAAATTGAAAGATGCTTAATAAGTTGTGTTTTAAATTCTCGACTAAAAATACATTGTCTATAGCATGGGAACTTGACCTTCCTATCTTTCCTTTTGCAATTATTTCTCCTTTCATGTTGTCGCCAAAGGTCACAGTTCCTCCATCATAGGTTTCTAGTGAGAGAAATTTTGATCTATCGCCTGTCATGTGCTTGAAACAGCCACTGTCGAGATACCATGAGCTGTTCCCCCTCACTAGAACCTGCAAAACGAACTTAATTGTTAGAGGGTGGAACCCAGCCATCCTTGGGTTCCATGTCGATTATACATGAATCATTTTTCTTAATCCAAATTCTATCGACATATATTTGGTTCGTTTTGTTATGCTGTTCCCTTTTTAAACATTGATGTTTCAGGTGCCCCGTTTTGCCGCAAAAGGAACAGACCTTACTACTTGGGAGATCGACATAGACCTTCTTCTTTTTGTTATATTTATTATATCCTAATCCTTCAGTTCCTCTGGTTTTAGCGTCAAGAATCCATTTGGGAACCTCTTTGATTTTCCCTTTTCCTCTTGAATTTAACTCAAGCTTAAGTTTTTCATTTTCATTTTTGGTGGATTCTAGGTCTAACTTCATTTTGTTAAAATCATTTTTAGTTTCTTGAATGGATTCGGTTTTTTGTTCTAATCCTTGCAATTTATATTGATTCAGTTCAATATTTAACATGACATTTTCTTGTTTTACCTTTTCTATAGCTTCTTTTAACATCACGTTTTTATCAAGCAAATCAAAAAACCGTGTTTGCACATCGGACCTAAAAGAATTTAGGTAGGATATTTGGTCTTTGCTAGTCTTAAGGTCTTTCTCTTTTTGGAGACAGATGGCTGTTTGTTTTTCTAGATTACTCTGTGTCTCCAAAATCATTTTAATCAATTCATGTTTATCCAATTTGAATAGGTAATTAGGAAATGAATTAGAAGACAATACCTCTTTGGACCTCTCATCATGTGTTGCCATGAGACAGAGATTGGTTGTTTCTTTTTCAACGGAAGCTTCGGTTTCGGACTCACTTTCAAATTCTCCCCATGCAGCTATCATGGCTTTGCGAAAGTCAGCTTTGTTAAAGTTCCCTTTCACTGGTTGTCTTCCTGTTTCCCTTGCCTTCCCTTTATCCTTCTCGTTCTTCCATTGAGGGCATTCTTTGATGAAGTGATCAATACTTCCACATTTGTGGCATTCAAAGTTGGCTTTTGAATTTGCAGTTCCTCTTTCTTTGAAGTTACTTTGATTATTATATCTGCTGTTCCTGAAGAACTTTTTGAATTTTCGCACCAACATTGCTGCCTCTTCCTCATCACTTTCTGACTCTTCTTGATCATTCGCTGTCAGAGCCAGGCCTTTGTTCCTGGAACTGTCCGCTGTTCCCAGATGTAATTCATGAGTCATCAGGGAGCCAACTAACTCTTCCAGGTTGAATTTGGTGAAATCTTTAGATTCTTGAATGGCAGTGACCTTAGCTCTCCAACGATCATCTTGAGGTAGGCTCCTTAGAATTTTTCGTACCTGTTCATCTTAGGGAATTAGCCTTCCAAGAGAGACAAGCTCATTTGTGATGTTAGTGAATCTAGTAAACATTTCTTGAATGCTTCACCTAGGTTCCATAACAAATCTTTCATATCTTGACATGAGTAAGTCAATCTTGGAACGCTTTACTTCACTTGTTCCTTCATGGGTGACCTCCAGCAGATCCCAAATCTGTTTTGCTGTTTTGCAGCCTATTATTCGATTGTGTTCATTTGGTCCCAGCCCACAGTGTAGTAATTTTATGGCAAGAGCATTCATCTCCATTTTCTGAAAATCTTCCTTCTCGTATTCAGTTATCGGTTTGGGAACAGTCTCGTTATTGGAGTTGGTAGTGGTTACCTCAAAATCTCCAACTTCGATGACTCTCCAAACTTGATAGTTCTCGGCTTTGATGAAGATTTCCATCCTATTCTTCCAATACGTGTTAAATTTCCCATCAAACATTGGTGGTCTCTGAGTAGAGTACCCTTCTTCCATGCGTTCATTCATTTTCAACATCTCTAATACACCAAGATACGGCTCTCAGGGTTTCCTGATCGAATGAGGAACAGGGCTCTGATACCAAGCTCCATGGCAGCCGTCTGGGGCAGTGGCGGCACACACACATAGGGAGAGGGAGAGGGAGAAGAGAGTTAAAAGGGAGAAGAGAGAAGGGGTACCGTGGGTTTTGTGAGTGTGAGCAAGGGTATCCCACATGAAACCCTAATCCATCCCTTTTTATTTTATTTATTTTCTTATTTATTTATTTATTTACCTAGATTTATTTTCTTGCGAATCCCAACTAAGAGACTTCGTGTACGCACACATTTAAATAAAATAATTTGATGCGAACCTCTTTATTTATAAATCGTAATTGTATTTTTAATATAATTATATGTTTATATTTAAATTCGTATATGAAAGGAATTTATTAAAATTCAAAATTAATTTAATATAATTATAAAATACCCAAAAGTTATTAAAATATTAATTAATGACGTTAGAAAATCTCGGGGTGTTACAATGAGTGACCCTCAGGAGCCGTTGGAATGGAAGTAGTTCAAAAGGGTGATTCGGGAAAAATTTTACCCACCTCATGTTAGAAAGCAAAAGGCCAATGAATTTTCGAAGCTTGAGAGGGGTGATTTAACGGTTGACGAATACTATAAGAAGTTCATGGAGTATTTGAAATATTGCCCTGATGACGTCCCTACCGAGGAGTAGAAGATGCAGCGTTTTGAATTGGGGCTAAGTAATGATATTCAAGTGCTGTTTATAGTGACCTGTAGACCACTCTGAATGCGATGTACCAAAGAGCTGCTCAAGTGGGGAGTCTACTACACAGGGATAAAGGGAAGAAACCTGAGACTAGAAGTGTAGGAGTCAACAGTGGGGACAAAAGAAAGAAGAATTTTCAGCAGCCACACCCTTCCCAGTAGAATAAGAAACACATGAACTTCTCATGTTTTGAAAGAAATGGTAAGTCGCACCATGAGGGATTCAACAATCAAAAGAAGGATGGAAACCGTAATAGTAAGGAAAGAGTTTATTTCTGCCGCAGGTGTCCAAACAACCACCCAAGGAAGGATTGTAATGGGAATTTGGTAGAATGTAATTTGTGTGGCAAGTTGGGGCATCGTGGCTTCGAATGTTATGCCAAGCACGGGCGTCAAAATCAACAAAATGGGGGGCAACATAATTTTAAACAAAAGAATTTTGGGAATCAGAGGAGTGGGAGTGACTACCGTGGTCAAAGCTTACATCAGTTGAAGAACGGGAACGAATATCTGTCTAATCTAAGCAACTATAAACCTGGAGAGTCTAATGGCCGAAATACTGGAAGTACGGGGACCGGTTCACTTACTACTCAATCAACACCTGGGAGATTGACCGCCATCAACACAAGGGAAGTAGAGGATGCAAAGGATGTGGTGACATGTACGTTTCTTGTGAACTCTGTGCCTGTCAACGTGTTATTTGATACCGAAGCATCAAATTCTATTGTGTCTGCATCAATAATTGAAAAGTTAGGATTAAAGTATCCCGAACCTTCTTTGTACGCCGTAACAGTTCCTTCAGGAGAGTTATATCAATGTACTAGAGTTTATAAGAGTGTTCCTTTGACCATCGGGGGGACTATTTTTCCTAATGACCTATATGAGTTAAAGATGTACGACTTAGACATTATTCTTGGGATGGACTAGTTGGGTCGGTTTAAAGAAATTGTTGAATGTTTTCTTTGCCTAACAATATTATATGAGATATGTTGAATATGAATTGCTATTAAATATTATTAAGTTAGTGTTACAAGTGGGAATTAGTTGTAGAGATGGTAGAGAATGGGAATGGGTCCCTTATTGATGAGATATTTATAACACTCCGGCCCAACGGACCACCGGTGACTACTCATGGAGACTGTAGACTAGCCTCACAGACCAACACAAGTCTTTCCAGCGCACTTTGGCCTCACTCGTGCGCACTTGAAAAAACTTCCCAGGAGGTCACCCATCCTAAGATTGCTCCCCACCAAGTACACTTAACTGTGGAGTTCTTACAAAATGGGCAACCTAGAAAAGAAGATGCACCTTGTTGATATGAGTAGTCAATCAATCACTTTTCAAGATAAATCTGGGGTATTACACTCAACCCCACTTAGGAATACAATGTCCTTGTTGGACCGTAGTTTCAGGATCTTTTTCCCCCACTAGGTGCACTGAACACACAATCAGCCACGGTCAGAGGTCGGCTCTGATACCATTTGTAACACCTCGGCCCAACGGACCACCGGTGACTACTCATGGAGACTGTAGACTCGCCCCACAGACCAACACAAGTCTTTCCAGCGCACTATGGCCTCACTCGTGCGCACCTAGAAAACTTCCCAAGAGGTCACCCATCCTAAGATTGCTCCCCACTAAGCACGCTTAACTGTGGAGTTCTTAGCAAATGGGCTCCCTAGAAAATAAGATGCACCTTGTTGATATGAGTAGTCTATCAATCACTTTTCAAGCTAAATCTGGCGTATTACAATATTAAGTTGGATATTTAAGATGACTCCACTGGATTGGTACCCCAGTTGGTTTAGTTCCCGGAGGCATGGATCATCTATATATGGTCGCTGTACGAGGGTATGATCATACTTTGCCATTGGGCGCCGGCATGGCCGTCTCCGCCCTTGGCCGAGGTGTTACCATGTGGGTCTTGCAAACCCCAATACGGTGGCCTCTAGTCACATAAGAGGATATATGAAATGAATGAAGAGATAGAAAATGGTTAAGGCATTGAGAAGCATATAGAAGTGAGAAATAGTTGGAGTACAGGCTTACACGTTGGAATGTCTTTCTCACCCTGTCTTGTTAGTTATTGACGTGTACTGTTTGTTTCTTTGTTGATGGCTAGTTTTTGATGGCCCTGCTATGACACGTTGGTCTATGACCTTATATTGAGCAGCATTGGAAGATGCTAAACCCCTTGCAATACGTTTAGCATTGCAAGTTTTTCTATGACCTTATATTGAGCAGCGTTGGTCTATGACCTTATATTGAGCAGCGTTGGTCTATGGCCCTGCTAGTTTTTCTATAACTACTTCAATCAAACTTTATCTTTTTCTTTTATTTATTTATTTATATTTTATTTTAAGTGTAACAAACGAATTTTCTCTGTTCTCTTGCAGATTTGATTCCGTTCAGAGGGTCGAAAATTCAGGGGTGTTACAGGGTCTTGGAAAGGTTTCATATGGAAGATGCTAAACCCCTTGCAACACGTTTAGCATTGCAAACAAAGTTGTCAATAGAAGATTGTCCTAAGACTAAGGAGAACAAAGAGTTCATATGTTTGGTTCCATTTGCACTAGATCGGACATTACTCAAGCTGGTTGTGTTGTTAGTAGATATATGGCACATCCAAAAAAGGCTTATTGGCTCGCTGTCAAGTGGATCTTTAGGTATTTGCATGGTAATACTAATGTGTGTATTGAATATGGTAGAAACAATGAAGGTTTGAAAGGCTTCGTAGATGCTGATTTTGGTGGAGACTCAGATCAAAGGAAGTCAACTTCAGGGTATGTTTTTTGTCTTGGAGGGACCGACATTAGTTAGAGCTCAAGTTTGCTAGGTTTAGTGGCTCAATCCACTATGGAAACGGAGTATATGGTTGTGTCGGAGGGTTTCAAAGAAGCACAATGGCTTAAACGCTTTGTGAGTGAACTTGTAATAAAGGAGTGCATTCCTACGATTTATTGTGATAGCCAAAGTGCAATAGGTTTGGCTTCACATCAAAATTGTTACTATAGGAGGACTAAGCATATTGAGATTAAGTATCATTACATAAGGGACACTATTGAAAAGGGGAAGATGCTCTTGCATAAGGTTCATACTGAAGACAATCTGGCGGATATGCTTACTAAGCCATTACCTACTCCTTAGTTTGAGCATTGCTCAAACTTAAGCGGTTGTTTTTGAAGGCATGGTGTATATCTCTTCTTTGTAGGAGATGAGCCTCTTAAGAGGTGTTTTTTCATCTTGGTTTTGAGATGAAAGTTTTGTTGTATTGTTGATTTGTTTGTGGGTACTATTGCTTGATGTTTCGTGATTAGGATTGGGTTTATGTTCGTCACGGTCAAGAATTGTTGGATGTGGTGACTCATTAAAGCCTAAAGTGTATGTATATAATGTGGTGAACATGTGTGTGTGAAGGTATGCGATGATATGTGAAGGTTATGTTGAAAAATGATGTGTTAATGAACTGTTCTGAACACCTGTTGCTCGCTCGACCATATTTATCGACCTACCCATGTTGCTCCACCAATCAAGTAGGAGATTAGAACATTCTGTTTACATTCCGATCTCTTACTCAACCAGCTCGCTCGACCTATTAGTTTTGTTATGTTTTATGCGACAGTTTATATTTGAAGTTCTTGGGCATTCTAATCTTATCTCTCTTGGTCCAAAGCCTTTATGACGCTATTGTAAATACTTTTACAAACACATTGTAACATCATTTTTATATAGCAATCGCGATTGAGTGGAGAGCCACAAAATATTCTTAGGGTTTAGTGAGAGGTTTTTGGGGATTTGATCAATTCTCTCATTGTTTATCAACCTTAAAGGGTTCTTGTGGATAAACATCAAAAGTGCAACAATACTCATTCAATTGTTGTTAAGGGTGGAGTTTTATAGTCCAATATCACATTGATATTAAGATTTTCTCCGCTTCCCATATTTGTGTGTTTTCTCTTTTGTTTTGCAATTTCTTTATCATCAATCTTGTTGTTTTCTTGCTAAATTGGTGATCAAATTTAACACTTTCTAAATTTGGAAATATTAATACCTTGACAAAAACATCCAATCAATCCCTTCAAATTCCCCCTCTCCAATTCTCTTCCCTCTTAATTTGTAATCCAAAAAAAAGATCCCTCATATCTTCAGATCTCTCCCCTTCTTTTCTCTTCTTTTTCTTCCATCTAAACATACTCTAGAGTTTTGATTATATTTTATCATACTTGATTAGAATCTACTAGAATCTACTTCTTGAGATCCTATCAATCATGCTTTACTATAAAGTAAGGCAACAAGTTCTACTTTGATGTCTTCTAGATTTATAATTAGCGTATACTCCCTCTGTTTCTTTTCAAATGTGTTATTCACTTTTGGGTTACTATTCATCAATCACTCTTAATTTTTATTTTTATTCTTAATCCATGCATTAATGCACATTCAAATTAGATATTGTTTGATTCGTCTCAACATCAGGTTTATATCTAATTTTTATAAGTATAAATTATATACAATTATAGTTATTAAGTATTGAATTAGTGTATTGGCAAACGTGCAAAAGACTAAACTATCATTTAGAATTTCATCACTCATGCTATTACAGAGTTAATTCTTAAAATAAGTTATTATGGCAGAAAATGTTCTTTCTACAGAAATTGTCGTTATTGGAAGAGTCAACACCAATTTCAAAAGGAAATAGACCTTTTCATGTGTCAAATACTTATTCTACTCAACAAGTTTATTTGAAATCTCATAAGATTTTTTACATCCTCAAACCATTTATCACTTTGAACTAGGGTCGACCTGGGCAAGGATAAGTTGGGCCTACGCTTAGGGCCCACAAAACAATTACCTAATTGTTGTTGCTAGGATTGGTACTCAAGATCTCATGTAAAGAGGTCAAGTGTTCTGCCATCAAGTCATATAAACTTAGTGCTATGTTTCATTGTTTAAAGTTATTAAAGCGTAAATGATTGTTGTAATAAGCAAAGAGCAAGGAATCCGCACGCACATGAAATATTATTTACAATTATAATATATTTTATTTTCTTGTGAGTTTACTTGTGTGAGACTAATTCCCTAAATTTATAATTATTTCCATTTATTTTCTTCTATTGTAATTCATTATGATTTTTTCAGTTTATTTATTTCTATTATAATATATATATATATATATATTATTATATATATATATTTTTTTTTTTTTTTTTTTTTTTTTTTTTTTTTTTTTTTTTTTTTTAATATGTTCTCTTTGGTATTTAATGATAAATAGAATTGTATTATTTTAATCAAAATATTTGATTGATTGAGTGGATTTTAATTTGTGCACCCATTGTTTCAAATCATGTTTTCTTGTCTTGTCTCTGTCAACATATATATATATATATATATATATATATATATATATATATATATATATATAACTATATATATATATATATATATATATATATTAACATAATATATATATATATATATATATGATATGTTATATATTATTTTTTTTTTATTTTTTTTTTTTTTTTTTTTTTTTTTTTTTTTTTTTTTTTTTTTTTTTTTTTTTTTTTTTTTTTTTTTTTTTATATTATTTTTTTTTTCATTTTTTTTTGTTTTTATTTTTTTTTTTATATTATTTATTTTTTATTTTTATTTTATTAATTATTTTTTTTTTTTTTTTTTTTTTTTTTATTTTTTTTTTTTTTTTTTTTTTTTTTTTTTTTTTTTTTTTTTTTTTTTTTTTTTTTTTTTTTTTTTTTTTTTTTTTTTTTTTTTTTTTTTTTTTTTTTTTTTTTTTTTTTTTTTTTTTTTTTTTTTTTTTTTTTTTTTTTTTTTTTTTTTTTTTTTTTTTTTTTTTTTTTTTTTTTTTTTTTTTCTAAAATTCACCTAAGTATAGATTTGATACTTAAAAATTTATGTTTATTATTTTTGGAAAATAGTTAATTTAAAGACATAGGTTACATCCCATACACGTTTCATGATATGTTTTTAAATTATAATCATAGAGTAAATCGTTTTTATTGGATGCTTGGTAAATTACATTGTACGGAATTGATTTGCTAAGTTTACTTAGAGTTTCTCTAATCTCTAGCATGCTCTATTATATTTATTTTACTCTATTTTAATTAAGTTTGTTTATATAAAGTTTGCCATTATCAAAAAGGGGGAATTTGTTGGCCCTCTTAAGTTTTGATGATGACTTCCTTATTTATAAACAAACATGTTTTAGAGATTGTTTTGTAGGTCGTATATCCGATTTTGTTAAAGTTGTCTATGGCACCTAAAAGGCTTGTTTAAAGGATATTGTACATGTCAAAGTCAAAGTCAAAAGTCAAAATAGTCAGCATAGAAGATCATTTGGAAAGTCAAAAATGAAATTGATATCTACTGTTCCAAGAATTGATAAATCTGATATAAGTGCTGATGGAGACAGTGCAGTGTTCCCAACGAAATAGGTCTGGAGAAATTGGTCAACTAAAGTAACGTAGGAAATTAGTTTTTCTATTTTTTGGTTGATTGTACGGTTAAATATTAGGATATTGCATAAGATATTAATAGGCAATCATTTAAATAACCACCACATAAAATCTAATGGATGAGAATAAGTCTCCTTATTTTTCTCCACAAAAATAGGGAAGAAGTTACGGTTTAGTTGAATTAGTCTTCATTAATTATTATTAGCAAAAGAATTATTAAAAACTAACTGTAAGATATTAAGTAACCTCCAAGATAATTCCCCACTTTCCCACATTTGAGAATAAGGGAATTATGGGTAGTTACACAGTTAATCTCATATAAAAAGAGATGTTTTAAACCGGCTAATAGTAAGTGTGCCCTAACCGAAAAAATCCAAGAGAGATCACCCAAGTAAGAAAAATATTTATTCTTTCATTTCCCAATTAATGCACAATATTTTTCTTATGCAATATCTTAGTTTTTAT
Organism: Amaranthus cruentus; assembly: GCA_019425755.1. NCBI lineage: Eukaryota > Viridiplantae > Streptophyta > Magnoliopsida > Caryophyllales > Amaranthaceae > Amaranthus > Amaranthus cruentus. Next base: position 4,823,046 of record CM033466.1, read on the forward strand.
CCATTCTAGATAAATTAATTTGTACGGGTTTTTGAGTGTTTGTAATTAGACTTAAGGGAAGTCTAAGGGGGAACGAGAGAAAGAGAAGAGAAAGAGAAGGAGAAAGAGAAGAGAAGAGGCCTAGAAGAGAAGAGAAAAGAATTGTTTTATGTAATTGTACTAATTCCCTAAAACATATTAAGAGAAGCTTAAAATCCCGAGTGGTCGTGGTTTTCTTTCTATTAGGCCTAGAAAGTTTCCACGTAAAAATCCTTGTCTCCATTTTACTTTCTTGCTTTTTGTTTAAGTATTTTTATTTGATTTATATTCCGCAAAAACAGGGCAAAAATACGTAAAAGCACAATACAACAATTCACCCCCCCTCTTGTTGCATTCATATATAGTCTCTAAGTGTTTCTACGATCGGTATCAAAGCCATGTTCCTCATTTGATCAGGAAACCCTGAGAGCCGTATCTTGGTGTTTTAGAGATGTTGAAAATGAATGAACGTATGGAAGAACGTTACTCTACTCAAAGACCGTCCACGTTCTATGGAAAATTCTACACATATTGGAAGAATAGGATGGAGATCTTCATCAAGGCCGAAAACTATCAAGTTTGGAGAGTTATCGAAATTGGAGACTTCGAGGTAACAACTACCAACTCCAATAACGAAACTGTTCCCAAACCGATCACTGAATTTGAGAAAGAAGATTTTCAGAAAATGGAGATGAATGCTCTTTCCATCAAATTACTTCACTGTGGTCTTGGACCAAATGAGCATAATCGCATTATGGGTTGCAAAACAGCCAAGCAGATTTGGGATCTGCTAGAAGTTACTCATGAAGGAACAAGTGAAGTAAAGCGCTCCAAGATTGACTTGCTGATGTCGAAATATGAAAGATTTGTTATGGAACCAAGAGAAAATATTCAAGAGATGTTCACTAGGTTCACCAACATAACAAATGAACTTGTCTCTCTTGGAAGGCTTATTCCCTCAGATGAACAGGTCAGGAAAATTCTCAGGAGTCTACCTTAAGATGAACGTTGGAGAGATAAAGTCACAGCAATGCAGGAATCCAAGGATTTCACTAAGTTTAATCTGGAAGAGTTGGCTGGTTCCCTTATGACCCACGAATTACATCTGGGAACAACTGACAGTTCCCGAAACAAAGGCTTGGCTCTGGCAGCGAACGATCCAGAAGAGTCAGAATGTGATGAAGAGGAGACTGTCATGTTGGTTCGAAGATTCAAGAAGTTCTTCAGGAACAGCAGATACACCAATCAAAGAAACAACAAAGAAAGAGGAACTACTAATACCAAAACCAACTACGAATGCCATAAGTGTGGAAGCACTGATCATTTCATCAAGGAGTGCCCTCAATGGAAGAACGAGAAGAGCAAAGGGAAGGCAAGGGAAACGGGAAGACAACCGATGAAAGGGAATTTCAATAAGACAGACTTTCGCAAAGCCATGATTGCTGCATGGGGAGAATCGGAGAGCGAAGCTGAAACTAAAGCTCCAGTTGAGGAAGAAACAACTAATCTATGTCTCATGGCCACTCTTAACGAAATGTTTAAACGAAAAGAGGTATCGTCTTCTAATTCATTTTCTAACCACTTAATTAGATTGGATAAACATGAATTAATTAAAATGATTTTGGAGACACAAGATAATCTGGAAAAATAAACTGCCATCTGTCTCCAAATGGAAAAATACCTTAAAACTTATAACGACCACGTTTCCTACCTAAATTCTTTTAGGTCCGATATGCAAGCTAGATTCTTTGATTTATTAGATCAAAATGTGATGTTAAAGGAAACATTAGAAAAGGTAAAACAAGAAAATATTCTTAATGTCGATTTGTATCAATATAAAATGCTAGGCTTAAATAAACATCCTAATGATAAATCTATTCATGAGATTAGCACTAAAGTTCAAAGGTTAAAATCAGACCTAGAATCTTGTAAAATGGAAAATGAGAAATTAAAAGCTGAATTAAATTCACGAGGAAAAAGGAAAATCAATGATGTTCAAATATGGATTCTAGAGGCTAAAACTAAAAATGCTGAAGGCCTAGGATACAATAAGAATAAAAACAAGAAAAAGCTTTACGTTGATCTCCCAAGTAGTAAAATATGTTCCTTTTGTGGCAAAGCCAGGCACTTGAAATTCCAATGTTTACAAAAGGGAACAGTACAACAAAACGAACCAAATTTATGTCGATCGCATATGGATTAAGAAATATGATTCATGCTTAATCGACAATGAACCCAAGGATGACTGGGTTCCTCGCTCTAACAATTAGTTCGTTTTGCAGGTTCTAGTGAGGGGGAACAGCTCATGGTATCTCGACAGTGGCTGTTCCAAGCACATGACAGGTGATAAATCAAAATTTTTCTCACTAGGCACCTATAATGGAGGAACTGTGACCTTTGGAGACAATATGAAAGGCGAAATCATTGCCAAAGGAAAAATAGGAAGGTCAAGTTCCCATGCAATTGACAATGTATTTTTAGTCGAGAATTTAAAACATAATTTGCTAAGTATCTCTCAATTTTGCGACAAAGGTAACTCTGTAAACTTAACTTCTGAAAAGTGCATTACTTCTAGGAATGACACAGGAGACACTGTTCTGGAAGGAATCCGAAAAGGGAACACTTATGTTGTAGACCTCCACACTATTCCCAAAGCCAGTTTTACATGTCTTAGTGTTATAGAAGATGACCCTCTTCTTTGGCATAAACGTTTAGGTCATGCTAGTTTTTCATTGCTTAATGGTTTACGATATAAAGACCTAGTAAGAGGATTACTGTCCCTTAAATTTCAAAAACATGAAGTTTGTGATCCTTGTGCCAAAGGAAAACATGTTAGGTTATCCTTTAAACCTAAAAATGTTGTGACAACCTCAAAGCCACTTGAATTAATTCATATGGATCTTTGTGGACCTATGAGAATCCAAAGTCACAGTGGAAAGCGATATGTGTTTGTTATAGTTGATGATTACTGTAGATTTACTTGGACCTTATTTTTAACTAGCAAAGATAAAGCTTTTGATGAATTTGTTGCTTTTGCAAATAAAATTCTAAAATCTAGTAACAATCAACTTGTCCACATAAGATCAGATCAAGGTAAAGAATTTGAAAATTCAAGGTTTATGGATTATTGTAATGAGCATGGTGTAAGTTACAATTTTTCCGCACCTAGGACACCACAACAAAATAGTGTGGTGGAACGTAAAAATAGAACATTAGAGGAAATGGCTAGAACCACGTAAAAATAGATCAGATTATGGAATGTATTTTATATGGGTAGAAATGAAACATATTGCACTGGTTGTGAATGAAGAACTTAAGTTGCACACAAGGCTCATTATATAGTTGCACACAAGGAATCAAGTTGTTTGATCTTATCCAGTTTTTATGATGGTTGTTCAATGCAAGTAATTTAAATATTCACTCATGTTTTCTATCGTTGCTAACCTTTTCTAGCTCCCAATGATATGAGTCTACTTGAGATGTGTTGTACAATAATATGGAGTTATTTGAGATATGGGTTTTGTTTATCAATTGTGACGACTTCTGTATATGTATGGATGTATAATATTTATTGAAATATATATTGATTGACTCATAATTATCTATTGATCTCCACCTTCGACAAATGAAGTTCTATCTTGATCTAATGTATCCATCATTACATTGTTTATGAAGTTCAAGGGTCTATCGTCCAGTATGTAAAAACAATGTGGCGGTTCTTTAACGCTTTGCCCGCTTGTTGAACCTTCTTCATTGATCTTTGTTTAGGGTTTCTACATCCAGCTTATGTAAAAACAAGATCATCCCTATAGGTTTTGTATTTATTTTCAAATAGTTTGAAGCAAAAGCCACATCTGGTTCACAATAAGCGGGATGATCTTGTTCATGGGGGTTTACGGAAGAAGTGGAAGATTCGACGCCATTTATTATGGGTTCATAATGCAAAGTCACTTGATATTTTGACTTTTATCATCCGATAAAATAATATAGTTATCCGAATTTTCTACTCCATGGCCTATTACATTGTCTTGACTCATCCCATAACTTATTTCTATAGATATATTCAATATTTATAATCGTAAGTCATCTATAGTTTGATACTTATCATACATATTTTTTGTTTGAATGTTAAAAAATTATTTAAATGATAAAAAAATAAAAAAATACTCCTTCCAATTCACTACTAATGTCGTATTTACTTTATGCACTCTATCCAATACACTTATTCAATCCTTAATATCTTTAATTATGCATAATTAAAAATTATAGAAAGTTGATATGAATAGTCCTTGCATTGATACGAATCAAACAACATTTCACTTGAATATATTTTAACTTATAGATTAATATTAAAATACAAATTAAGGATACGAGATAAATAGTGTCAAAAAAAACAAATAGAACGTTAGTGCTTAATTAGAGGGAGTACAAAAAACAAGAACCAGATTTAAGAATACATGAGTTGAGAAAAGACATGAGATATGCAAAGCCTTGTCAGTGGTGTAAATGATTGTGAGATCTTCTCTCTCTAGAAATTATATCTCTCTCTAGAAAGCAGTATAAGAGAAATAAATGCTTAACACTATTCAACAAACTCAACATGTAACGATGTACTTTGAATGCTTGCATCAGTAGTGATTCAAATCATTAATTATCCCTCAATTAGTAAATTGAGGCTAGAAATTTCCAGTATGTAATCAATTAATTATTCCAAGGAAGAAGGGTTTGGGGCGCCCAATTAACCCTTAACTTGAAAAATTAAGGATAAATTCTAAGTATGATTACTCGTCAGAGCTAAATATGATTCAAAACCTCATGTATCCCTCAAATGAAAAAAGAGAAGCTTAATACTCCCAACGTAACAGACACTGTTGTGCGACAGCGGATGCAAAGATCGAAAAACAATAACGGAAAGCAATAAAGATTCAAACAAACAATGAAGAAAATCAAACTGAGAAATTTAATGTGGTTCACTATCAATGTGATAGCTACATCCACCGGCACCGAGAATAAACTTTCACTATAAACTGGGAAAATTACAAGATGAACATGAAGCCACAATAATGCCTCTCCAAGCTTTTTCTCTCTTAGTTTTTTCCACACTTTGTGTTGCATCCCTAATTCTAATTACAAGAGGCCTTAATATAGTATACCACTAAATAAGAAGTAATAAGGTTAAGTAAAACGAAAGAAACTGTCAAAAACCAAGAATAACCGTCTAAAATGTGGAAAAACTTAATTTCCGCAAAAACCGCAGTGATGCGCGCCTTGCTGCTTTACTTGAGGTTCTAGACCAAATGTGCTTTTGGTAGACCAAATGTGCTTTTGGTAGATCAAATCTTCACCGTAGTTTGGAGTCTACTCAGGCTGCTTTACTTGAGGTTCTAGACCAAATGCATGCTTGCCCTAACTTACATGATTTGGAAACTCAGGAGCACCGGCTTTCTGCTTAACTTTTGAGTCTTAAAAAGGACTTAGAGAATTATCTTGAACAGAAGGCTAAATTGCAGTAGCTTAAGCTTGGTGATGATAATACATCTTTTTTTCATCAAAGCATTAAGCATCGGCATAGATCTAATCGCATCAATGTCCTTGTTGAGGATGGTATGGACATTGCTGATTCGGCGCAGATTCACCAGAAGTTCTTTGAGTTCTATTCAAGTATTTTTTGCACTGTCCTTAAAGATAAAGCTTTTGTTAACATTAGTGTTATCAATCATGGTCATATCCTTACGAGGCAGCAGGGCCAATTGTTGGATCTTACCTTTACGTCGGAGGATATTAAGATGGCGATGTGGAGTATTCCTAATGAGAAGGCCCCTGGTTTGGATGGGTTCAACAGTAAGTTCTATAAATCCTCATGGAAGATCATGGGGACTGATGTTATTCGAGTTGTTTCGCACTTCTTTCAAGCTGGGTGGATGCCCACGAGCTGGAATACCTCTACCATCACCCTAATTCCCAAGATTCACAATCCTTCTTGGCCAAGTGATTATTGTCCTATTTCTTGCTGTCATGTTTTGTACAAGTGTATTTCCAAGTTGATTTGTTCTCAGCTGAAGTTGGTTTTGAGAGACTTGATTGATCATGCTCAAGGGGCCTTTGTTGCGGGTCGGAGTATTATGCATAATATCTGCTGTGTCAGGACCTAGTTAAGCATTATATTAGGAAGAATTGTTCCCCTAGTTGCCTTCTGAAGATTGATTTGTGTAAAGCTTATGATTCACTTAATTGGCAATTCATCAAGGAGATGTTAGTTGTGCTCAACTTTCCTCATCAGTTCATTAGGATTATTATGGCTTGTATTACTTCTACGTGGTATGTGATCATGATGAATGGTAGTCCTGCCCCAGTTTTAGGGCTAGGAGGGGCCTGCGGCAAGGGGACCCTCTATCTCCACTCCTTTTTGTCATTGCTATGGAGTACTTATCTAGGATCCTAAGGAGTGCTGAGGGCTCTTATGGTTTTCATCCTAGATGTAAAACTATATCATGCTTTCACATCTGTGTTTTGCTGATGATCTGATAATGTTTTGCAAAGGTGATATTTCTTCTGTACAGGTTTTGTGTAATTGTATTGCAACATTTTCAAAAACCTCTAGGCTTAGAGCCAATTCTTCAAAATCAGCTTTGTATACTGCTGGGGTGCCTGTGAATGTACAGCAGACATTGTTAGAAACTTCTCATTTTTCTTTGGGAACCTTACCATTTACGTACTTGGGTGTGCCTTTCTCCTCGAAAAGCCTTAGTGTAGTTGATTGATAGAGGATAACAGATAAGATGACCTCTCGAATTCGGATGTTGCAGGGGAAGAATTTATCATATGCAGCTCGATTACATCTCATTAATTCTGTTTTAATGGGTGGTGTAAAATGTTTATTTTGCCTCGGAAAGTTATTAATTTTTTAAGTTTTATCTGTTGTTCGTTCTTGTGGGTTGGTGTACAGGAGACTTATAAACCGGGTAATGTTAAATCGGAGGATGTATGTAAGCCTAAAAAGGCAGGAGGATTGGGTATTTGGAATCTCCAAGTTTGGAATTTAGTTGTTGTGGGTAAGATTGCATAGTACTTTTGTATGATGCGTGAAACTCTGTGGGTTCGATGGGTTCATGGAGTTTATATTAAAGGTGGTCAGTGGGAGATCTTCAATGCCCCTGTCACAGCTAGCTGGACATTGAAGAAAATATGCGCTATGAAAGATCTTCTCAAACACTACATCATGCAGGATTCCTATTCGATTAAGGAGACCTATAAGGAAGTCATGCGCACCAATGTCAGAGCATCTTGGAAGCACCTTGTTTGGAATCGAATCTCGATTCCCAAACATTGATTTATGTCTTGGTTAGCTGCTAAAAAGAGATTGCGTGCTAAGGATACACTTTTGAGCTTAGGATTGGTGCTGTTGTGGGTTTGTGATATTGCTATCATTTCTTACGTGCACAAATTGTTGGGTTATTTGATGTGGATGTTGTTGTCCTGTATTTTGTCATTGTTCTGTTGACGTGGATGCTACTGCTTGCCTTTTGTGGCTGGTTGCTGTTGCTAGCATCAGATGGCTTTTTCTGCTCCTGGTTGGGGTGCTACACAGAAGGAGCTGCTGCTTGAAGTTGTACGTAGTATGCTGTGCTGCATGATGATCAATATTCTGATAATGGCTCCTCCTTTGCCCGCTTGCTAAATGTGATATCATGTGCTACTGCTTTATACTGTCTCTAATGAGCTTTGCTCCTATGCTGCTGGTTGCGTTTTGGTCCTGGTGCTACTGTTATGTCTTCATTTTGGGGTTGCTATATCAAGCCTTTACTTTTGTGTTGGTTGTGAATTCTACTAGTTCTGTGAGGGGCTGGTACAATTGGATTGTTTGCTGCTACTTCCAATTGACTATTGCCTTGTATTCTAAGTGTGCGGTATTTGCTGTGTGTGGATATTCTAAAGGTGCTGCCTATACCTTTTCCTTTGCTGACATATGGGACTTGTTCTTGCTGGTCTGTTGAGGGTTAGATGTTGTAGTGCTACTCCTTTGCTGCTGCACTGACTTTTGTGTTGCTGGCTTGTCAACCTGATGCTGTTCTTTTTGTGCCTTGCTCACTGGTTCTGTTTCCGGATGGTTCGTTGCGTAGCACCCAGGCCTCCACTACTGCTGTTGATCAAAGGTTACTGCTGTGTTGAGCTATTGAGTGCTCTTTGAGAAATGCTTATATTCTGGTTTCGAGTAGCTCATGCCTTGTTCTTTTTGTAAGCAAACTTTGCTAGTTCTTGATACTTTATGAGATTTTGTCTGAGACCTACTGATTTGCTGCTTCTTAACTGTTGTCTTAAGTTGTGCTACTGGGTTTTTGCAAAGAGGCTTCCTTTTATGCTTATTGAGGCTGCAAAATCGATGAGTAGCTCAGGGGCTGCTGCCTTTCATTAGTGATCTGCGCTCATTAGTGATTTGCTTTTCTACTGTTTTTCATATTACAGTTTGGTAGCTTGTTTAGCCTCCTGTATAGCTTTTTGACGTTTAGCTGACTATATTTTGTCGGCTGTTTTTAGGCCTCTCCTCTCTCGTATGCACATGAAGAGTGGGGCGAGGAAACCCTTCATAGAAGGTGGGCCTCATTTCCAGACTGATGCACATAAGAGGGTTGAGTGTCCTTGCCTTTTCTGGTGAATGAAAATTTCTTTATTTGCCAAAATAATAATAATAATTTAATAACAACAACAACAACAACAACAACAACAACAACAACAACAACAACAACAACAACAATAATAATAATAATAATAATAATGCACTAAGTGGTACGAGTGTTATGTTATAAGTATACTAGCATTACTTAAACTACCATTAAATAACTAATGGCCTTGTGGTTGGAGTGTTGGCATACCAACCTGAAGGTCTTGGGTAAAATTCCTACCCAAGACATTTGTGTGGAAGGAATGTTATTGATTGTTAACATTAAATTCATACTACTAGTTTAATTTCCCGGTTTACGAGTCTTATTGTATAAATCATTTGTAGCCACGTGTTGTGCATGTGGTAGCCGAATATAATTTACAATGAGTAGGTACATATAGCAAAGAATAAGATTAGCCATGGGATATGCTTGTGGCAAAAGAATAAAATTAGCAAGGGGATCCAACGTAGCAAAAAAAAAATGAGTTTATGCCACAACCATAATTTTCCCGTGGCCAAAATCTAGCCACGATCACTTGTGCCACGGTAGTCTCATCATCATCATCATCATCATTCCCAGTGTATCCCGCTCATAGACAAACTATGGTCAGGGTCTGGGGAGGGAAGATGGACGACAACTCATACCCATTCAAGAGAGTGTGGTCAGAGAGTCCCCCGGCTCTAAAGCGTCTTCGAAGGGAGCAGTTCCTGCAACCATCCGATACCCTACAACTTACACCCACGTTAGCCAAGCATATAGAATCAACTAACTACAGAAAACTCAACATATAAAAATACGTACAAAAAACTAAACAAACATTAATGGAAAGATATGTGGTAGAGAGCGAATAAGCTAAGAAAAGAAACAAACGGTGGTCGGGAAGGACAAGTCTAGTGATCTAAGACGTGGATAAGGCGCCGCCAACTGGCCCTATCCCTGGTCAGGTCCTTAGAGAGGTGGAGTTCGTGTAGGTCACTTTTGATCTGCTCCTCTCACGTTCTCCTGGGTCTTCCCCAGCTTCTCTTTCCCTCCACTATGATGCACTCGATCCTTCTTACTGGGGCGTCATGGGTCTTTCTCTGCACATGTCCAAACCATCTTAACCTGTTCTCCCGCATCTTTGCAGAGATAGGTGCGACCCCTAACTTCTCCCTGAACTCCTGGTTTCTTATCCTGTCCATCATAGTTTTACCACACATCCACCTCAACATACGCATCTCTGTTACATCCATCCTCTGTTCGAAAACCTTCTTTATAGGCCAACATTCTGTCCCGTACAACAAAGCCGGCCTAATTGCAACGCAATAAAACTTACCCTTCAGTCTATTAGGGAATTTTTTATCACAAAGCACCCTGGTCGCTGCTCTCCACTTAAGCCATCCCGCCTGTATACGATGAGATACATCTCCATCAATCTCCCCATTACTTTGAATCACCGAGCCTAGATATTTGAATTTGGATGTACATGCAACAACTTCTCCACCTACCGTCACTTCTAGTTCCTCTATCGATTCAGTCCCACTGAAGTTGCATTGCCAGTATTCAGTCTTCGTTCGGCTAATGTGCAACCCCTTACCCTCCAAGGCTTCCCTCCATTCTTCCAATTTACTGTTAGCCTCTTCCTTAGTCTCTGCAGCCAAAACAATGTCGTCTGCGAAAAGCATGCACCATGATACGGTCTCCCAAATGGATTTTGAGATTTCATCCATAATGACCGTAAAAATGAAAGGGCTTAGTGCTGATCCCTGATGTAGGCCTACTCTAATAGTGAAAGTCTTTGTCATACCCACCGGAGTTTGAATGTTAGTCGAAACTCTGTCATACATGTCCTGTATTACCTCAATGTACCTCTGTGAAATACCTCTCTTCTTGAGGCTATCCCAAACGATGTTTCGCGGTATACAATTATACGCTTTCTCCAGGTCGATGAACACGAGATGCAAATCCTTCTTTCGCTCCTTATACTTTTCCATCAGTCTCCTCAAAAGATGAATCACCTTGGTGGTTGATCTACCCGGCATGAATCCAAATTGGTTATCTCTAATCACCGTCTCATGCCGTATTCTTTTCTCTATTACTCTTTCCCACAGTTTCATAGTGTGGCTTAGGAGTTTCACACCTCTATAGTTCCCGCATTCTTGTGCATCGCCCTTGTTCTTAAATAGTGGGATAATTGTGCTAACCCTCCACTCTTCCGGTATCTTACTAGATGTCAGGATGACATTAAAGAGTTTAGTAAGCCAATGAATGCCCTCTTCCCCTAAGCCCCTCCACACCTCAATCGGAATGTCATCCGGTCCAACTGCTTTGAATCTCCCCATCCTTTTGAGAGCTTCTCTTACTTCCGACATGGTTACTTCACTAATCGACTTATAAACCTGAGTTCTTCGTAAGCCTGAGGTTTGTCGGCTATCCTTTGTAGGGCCCCTAGACTCATTGAGTAGTTGTGAAAAATATCGATGCCATCTTAATTTGATGTCCTCCTGTCTGATGAGTACTCGTCCACTCTCATCCTTAATGTACTTCACCGCCCCTAGGTCTTCCCTCCGTCTAGATCTGGCTTTAGCCAACTTAAAAATTTATTTCTCCCCCTCTTTGGTATCAAGCTTCTGATACAGGGCTTCAAACGCACGTTGTGCCACGATAGTCTCTTACTTAAATTCCCGTGGCTGGACATCATAGCCATGGAAAATTCTTACTTGAGCCACAATTTTTACTGTAGCACAAGTGATGATTTGTAATAGTGGGGAGAACTCAAATCAAACTAAGCGAATTCCCAAGTTTCTTGATCAAAGTACTATTTCATCATTTGCTACTCCATTAATGATTTCTTCTAGAAATCATAAAAAATGTCATGGTTGAGAAATTTGCTAAGCAAAGCCGTGGAGGTTAGAACAACAATATTACTCGCAGGTCAAAAATTATGTTGACTCTATTGTTCAGCAAGCTGGACAAGTCGTTCCCAAGGGGGCCAAACTTCTTCAAGATCGTATTTAGTTACACATTATTTTTGTTTTCCTTCCTATTCTTTATATTTGTCTAATCACTGTTGTATTCTTGTTGATATAGTAGAATTTTGCAATTTTGAACATTAAGGGATTGTTTGGTATAATTTTTTAAATGAAAAGGGAATGGAAACAAATAAAGAGATCAAAGGGTAACGATAACCCTTATCTTAATCACTTGTTTGGTTTCAATCAAGTAATAAGGGTATCACTTAACCACAACTATTACCAGCTCTCGAAAATTCACAACTATTATTTCAAATAGCCACCATCAAAACTAATCAATATAGCCAATGAGATAACTTCATGGAGCCCCAATTTTATGCTAAGCTATACTATGAGATAGATAAAATTCAAATTAAAAAATTAATTAATTTGCTAAAGTACTCACTACTCACTATTGCTACATAAACTGAATATATTGGGATTCAAAATTGTCGAAAAATATCAAATTGCATTGATAAAATAAACTTTCGAAATGAAAATAAGAAGATGGAGTACATGACATAAGATGGTGAGAATCAAGAGGAGTTGTGGATGCAAGTTGAGAGACAAATGAATATATATAGCAGTGTTTGTGAGCATGAATGGAGAAGAAAGGTATTTTGTTACAACTCATATTTGAGTGGTAACAAACAAAGGGAATGGGTTACTCTTAAGTAACGAATTTCGTTATCCAAATCCCAAATCAAACACATTGTAACGAATTGGATTAATTGATTCCGTTACTAAGACAAGAAATTTACATACCAAACACCCTCGAAGATTGATTACATTGCCCTAATGCAAGTTAAGTTGTTCACCATTAATTATCTAAAATCTTTATATTGATGTGGCGGTATTGAGTGGAATTTTAGTTCAAGGCACATATTATAACAATTTGTAGTACACTACAACTGTTGACTTAATCTCCAAATCTCACCTTGATGGAGGTGAGTTCGATCACCTCGTTGCTTACTCAATAGCTTACACTATTGAGAATATTGATGAGCATGAATTGAAGCGCGATACGTTTTGGGTCACTTGATGAAGTGATCAAGGTGGATCATTTGGTGTGTCTTGATGATAGCAAGAAAGTGCCAAAGAAGGTTGTTCGAGTAGTCGAGCATGTATGGCTCTGTCGAGCCATGAAGCAGACACAAGGGGGAAATAATCATTTGCTGCGATTTTTGGCCCACTAAATGTTGCGGTTTTGAACCCAAGCATTAGTCGTGGCAGCAGATAGCAAATATTAAAGGCTCCGGTTAAAAAACGCAGCACAAAATAAACTTATATGCTGCAGTTTTTAGGGAAAAATCGCAGCATATAGTATTTTTTTTATTTTTCAAAAACTATACTATATGATGCGGTTTAGGATGAACCGGAGCACATAGTATATTTTTTGAAAAATTAAAAAATATACTATATGCGGTTTAGGGTGAACCGTAGCATATAAGTTTATTTTTTTCCTTTTTTTTCTTTTTATAAATATACAATAATGCAAATATACATAATAAATAATTACCAATAATGCAAATGTCATAAACAATATTTTTAAAAATTTTTTGAAAAATTTATATATATATATATATATATATATATATATATATATATATATATATATATATATATATATATATATATATATATATATATATATATATATATATATTATATATATATATATATATATATATATATATATATATATATATATATATATATATAATATATATATATATATATATATATATATATATATATATATATATATACTTATAAAATTAAAATTAGGAATAAATAAAGAAGGAGAAAACACTGAAACTTGGGAGCCCCAAGACCGCCGGCATAAAAAACCCCGGGAGGGGAAAAAGCCATTGGGCAGGGGGACCAAGAGACAGGCCACCTAAAACAGCATAGGGGTGGACCATGCGACACCAAAAAACGTTAGAAACACCTAGCACACCATGGAAAGCAAAGGGATCCTACATCTTACACACCAATGACTAGGGTTAAAGATTATAAACAATAATAACCGCCATACTCCGATCAGTCAACATGACTGTAACAAAACCACAACTTATAAGCTCAAGATAGGACTATGAGAACACCACAAAGGCCCCACCACTCCAACATTGGGCAGGGGGACCAAGAGACAGGCCATCCCAGGCAACAATGAAATTTTCATAGCGATTCAGGAGAACATCACAAAGGCCCCACCACTCCAACATTTTCATCCATATGGTCCAAGAGAACTGACAAGTAAAAAGTATAAGGGGGTGTTTGGTATGGGTTTTTGGTAGAGTCGGAAACGGAATCAATTACCGTTTCCCTTACAATGTGTTTGTTTATTGGCAAAAGAAACAAAAACCGTTTTTTGACTCTAACGGTTTCCGTTATTTTGTTTCCAGGGTAAAGTTTGAGGAAACAATTACCGTTTCCGTACTTTAACACAAGAAAGCAATATCGTTTTCTCTCTCATCTCTCATTACTTCACATTTTCATCAGAAATTCCCAAATTTTTGTTTCCAATTTTCAGCGACTCTCTCATTTTGATCTGATCTCGCTCACTTTTCTCCAGATTTCGCTCACTTTTCTTCAAATCAATAAGAATCCTCAATTTCAGGTTTGTTTCTCTCATTTTTTTGTTGAAAAAAACCCTAGATTTTGATTATGTGTTGAAGAATCCTCAAATCAACAAGAATTCTCAGCGATTCTCTCATTTTTTGTTGAAGAAGAGGAGAAGACCAGAAATCTACTCCTGTTAGTACTAAGCTTGTCACTCCCAAGTCTAGAAGAGGTAATTTTCTTTCATTTTCTTTATAAGCTGATTTTTAAGAATTTTTTTAAAAAATTTTTGTTGGTTTATTTTTAGAATTTTTTTTTTGTGTGATTGAATGTATGAATTACTTGAAAATACTTTTTTAGGGTGGATTATAATTTATAATTTATACATATTATTTTTTGCCAGAAATTCTTGAAAAAATGCGTTTTGGGTTAATAATTGGGTTTTTTGAGCAAGAATTAGGTGTTTTTAATCAGAATTTTTTTGTAAGAATTATTTGGTTGATTATTTGGAAAATTTTGTTTGTGGTGTCATGTCAAATCAATTACTAATTACTTTTTTAGAGTAATTGATACTCCTAGGTCCCAGTAATGGAAGGGAATTTGAGTGGCGTACAATTATGTGTAAGATTACTGTTTGTTTTAGCTGGATTGCAAATCAAAGTGTAGAATTAGACTTCTATTTTCTGAAAATGTTAATTGTAAGTTGTTAATTGTAACTAGGCAAGATTCATTTCTCTTCACTTTGTTGACATGGACACAATATTTCATGAGATGTTCTTGTATGAACTAGCAAGTAGATGTTCTTGAATTGTCACTGCTAGTTTAACTGTGTTTGTTTATATTAGTAGCTTGTGCTATCTCTATATTTTTGTGGATAGGTCTCTTCAGTAAAAGCTATTGTATATTGATACTATTGTATATTTTTTGGACTGGTTTTTCAAGGTTTCTACAATGCCACGACTTATGCGTTCCATAAGGAAGAAAAAGCTAAAACAAATACAACTAGTTATTTCAATGGTTATTATTATTTTGATGATGTATTGGATGTGGCATATGATGTGTGTTGTTACAATAAGGGGTGTTTAATTAAAAGAAAGGAAAAGAAACAAAAAATTGCTACGAATGTTAGTTTTGAGAGGGCTTTATAGAGAGAGTGATGTGAAATGCAAGAGTGAGCTTTGCGTTAATAGAAGAACTTTCAATATTATTTGTGAGATGCTTAGAGACATTGGGGGTTTATGTGGAACAAAAAACATGTCGCTTCAAGAGATCGTAGCCATGTTTTTATACACGTTGGCTCACCATAAGAAGAATAGGTCTATTGGACAATATTTCTTTAGAAGTGGAGAAACCGTGAGCCGGCAATTTCACCTTTGTTTAAGGGCTTTTCTCAAGTTGCATGAAGTACTACTTTACAATCCCACGCCAATATCGGATGATTGTGAAGATGAAAGGTGGAAATCTTTCAAGGTATTGGTTTTTTCTAAGCCCTTTGCTAGGATTTTCTTATTTTTGCTTGTTTGTAAGTAATATTTTTCGTATTTTTGTAGAATTGTTTAGGGGCATTAGATGGGACTTACATTAATGTAAATGTGCCTTCACAAGAACGACCAAAGTATAGAACAAGAAAAGGAACAATTGCTATGAATGTATTGGGTGTTTGTGCACCCAATATGCAATTTATTTATGTTCTTCCTGGTTGGGAAGGTTCGGCCCATGATATGCATGTACTTCGCAATGCTCTCTCTAGACCAAACGGTTTTAGGGTACCTCGAGGTAAGTGAAGCTCATCATTCTTTTGTGAGTGTATAAGTTTTGTTAGTTTTGGTAGGTAGTAATCCGTTTCTTTAATAACTTTGAAGGTAATTATTATTTGGTTGATGCGGGATATACGAATTGTGAGGGCTTTCTTGCTCCATATAGAGGTCAAAGATACCATTTAAAAGAATGGACGGATCAACAACCCGAAAGTGCCGAGGAGTTCTATAACATGAAACATGCTAGGGCGCGAAATGTCATTGAGAGATGTTTTGGTCTGCTTAAAGGAAGATGGAGTATTCTTAGAAGTCCTTCATTTTTTCCTATTAGAACTCATGGGCGTATCGTGATGGCTTGTTGCTTATTGCATAATCTAATTAGAAAATTCATGCCTACGGATGATATAAACGAAGATGAATTGAATGAATCCAATGATGATTCCGAAAGTGATTCCGATGATGAAAGGGAATTTATTACAAGTGTTGCTACTTCGGATCATTGGACCAATTTTAGAAATAACTTAGCCCAAGATATGTTTAATGATTGGAGGGCGAGAGGTAGACATGGTCAATAGCAAACAATGTATGCCTTTTCTTTAATATATGTTTAAAGATGAATTATGCTACTGTTGCTGTCTTTGTATGCTATTGTTGTTGCCTATGTCTGATTATATTTTATAGAATCATTTTCTAACAATTCATTATATTTTATTTTCTAATCTACAACTTGTTTAGGATGGAGACTAGCAATCGAGGAAGAGGTAAAAATAAAAGGTATTGGACGTATGAAGAAGATGCGGTTCTAATAAGATATTTGCATGAGTTGAGTTGCGATCCGAAGTGGAAGTGTGAGAATGGGTTTAAGAATGGTTACATGAATAAATTGGAAGAGATGATCAATGGTGTACTTCCTAATTGTGGCTTGAGAGCGGTTCCCCACATTGAGTCGAGGATCAAGCATTGGTCGGAGAAATATAGTGCATTTGCAGAAATGCTATCCACCTCAGGATTTGGATGGGATGCTGAAAAGAAATTGTTGCAAGTAGACAAGGCCGTGTACGATGAATGGGTGAAGGTATGAACTGCTATTTCATTCCTCTTTGTTTGTTGCTGTTAGATTTATTATTTTTTAGAGTTGAATTGATTTACATATATAATTACAATTGAAAATGGCCGCCTCATTCTTTGATCTTTTAATGCTTGCTTCCATGCCTATTTTGAAGGTTTTATTGATTACTGTTTTGGGCTTATTGTTTGCTGTATTTTGAAACACAAGTTCAAGTATATGATCTGTTTCTGAAACCCATTAAAAATCCCTTGAAAAATGAACCAATCTTTGTACTTTCTAACATGTAAATACACTCCAAAGTCCAATCCCAGACCATCATGTGCAAACTCCTGCCTTTTCTTTAACTCTTTTTAATTTACTCTTCATCATTCACCTACTTAACGAGAAAAAAGTCAGACTCTACATAATATAGTTAGTTGTGCAAAACAGAAGCAATTTGTTATTAGAAATCATTTGTGCATGTCCACGGTGTTTTATTTCTTTTTTTTCTTCTTTTTTTGTGTGCGTTCGGAAGTCATTAAAATCATATGTAATTTGACTTGTATGGCAGACTCATAAGAAAGCTAAAGGGTTGTTTGGAGTCCCATTCATTCACTATGAAACTCTTGCGGAGATATACGCAAAAGACAAAGCTACCGGAGATGTAAGTGAGTCATTCGTTGATGCCATAGAAGGTATTGATCAAGAGATTGATAAGCAACCATTGATTGTCGAGAGTGATGAAGAAGATGATGGGAATTCTACTAATTCGGACACTTATTCTTCTACAAGTCGATCTAGAAAACGCCCCGTGAAGATAGAGGATGATCATATAACTCCTTCAAAAATGGCAAAAGTGAAGGCTTCTACAATTGATTCTTCCGCAAGTGATTCTACTACTCAATTTGGAAAACACTCTATAAAGGCAAAGGAGGTTAAGGTGAAAGGAAAGAACAAGGTAAATTTGAAGAGTTTGTGTAGGAATGATGATGATGATTTGGTGGCCTCCCTTCATGATGTTTCCAACAATTTTGGGAAGATATTTGAAAATATCAATGTTAATCTTGGGACTATGGCTAGTGCATGGTCTAAAGCGGAAGAAAGGGAGCAAAGGATGGATGAAAAGGTGAACAAGGTATTGGACGAGGTGATGAAGTTAGATGGCATTTCTCCATCCGAAGCTTTAGAGGTTGCTACTATTCTCATGGCGGAAGAACATAAGCTTCGTATCTTCTATCAAGCACCATTTAACATGAAAAAACAATATGCAATTGATCTTCTCAAGAAAAAGTAGCATTTGGTTGTTGCCATGTCTTTGTTTTTTTTTGTTGAACATTTGCAACTTGAACAATACTTGAAAGTTCATATTGGAAAATGCTATTTTTGATCTTATTTAGGCTTGAACTATGTTGAGCTTTATCAAAGAAATCTTTTTTTAATGTTTGTTTAAAGTTAATTTTTGTTCAAAAATTGACAAAATGCCCTTTGGAGATTAATATAAAAAAATTAACTTATGTATCAAACCAAACAATAAGTAAGGGAAACGTAAACAAGTGTTTCCCTTACATTATTATACCAAACATCATATAACCATAACCCTTACCTTTACCCTTACCCTTATTTATTAATTCCCTTTCCCTTACATTTTCTCTTTCCATACCAAACACCCCCTAAGTGTGTTTGAAATATTATATATATATGTATATATATATATATATATATATTATATATATATATATATATATATATATATATATATATTTATATATATATATATATATATGGGAGGGATCCAATGAGAAGGGTATTCAAAATGAGAAGGGTAAGAAGGACTCTACACCCTTGATTTCATTAAAATAATAAATTCTATGGTCACGATTGAGCCAAAAACATATAATTGTAAACGTAACATTGTTACACAGAAAAGTAACTATAACAAAAATTTTAAAATGTCCTTATTTTATAACATAGTATCATTTTTTTTATACATAGTAACCAAACAAAATCAAACAAAAATACTTCTCATCCTTCTCATTTTAAAATCCTTCTTATTTGATGCTACATCTATATATATATATATATATATATATATATCTATATATATATATATATATATATATATATATATATATATATATATATATATATATATAGGATTTAGATCATGTGAAAACCAATTAAAATGGTGAAAACTGAAAAAGGGGAAATTTGGGTAAATAATTAGACATTTGCTAAAAAGGTACATATACGCTTAAAAGGGGTACATAATCAAATGACATTTTTGTACATAATATGAACTTTTTTCTTCACAAAATATATGTACACTTTATAAGATAATATGTACCCCTTTTGCTACAATATGTATGCCTCTGTCTGGTTTTCAGTTTTCACCACTTTAAGTGTTTTCACTTGATCCTACCCCTATATATATATATATATATATATATATATATATATATATATATACACACACATAGGGTCGAGTTCCAGTGTGAACTGTGCTTAAGTGTGAACCGTGAGAACCTTGTTATTTTTTGGCAAAATCGTGTTACTATTTTTTTCCTTGATTTTTTATGGCTAAAAAGAAGTTTTCGAAAGTGTTATTTTACATCAAAAACGTTACTTTTCTACCAAGAAATTCAGAAAATAGTAACACCTTTTCACCTATGGCTAAAAAGTAACACGATGTGTTAATTTTCATCAAGGTTCGCATTGCATTCACACTTCAACACTCTCACACTTAACTTCTCTCTCTCTCTCTCTCTCTTATATATATATATATATATATATATATATATATATATATATATATATATATATATAATATATATATATATATATATATATATATATATATAATATATATAGATAGATGATAGATTTAGATAATGAGAGGGTTCAAATAGAAGTAAGAAGGATTAAAAGCGTCATTTTTAGATCAATGGACAGATTTAATTTGTCAATTTTGTTAGTTGCACGCGGTTCAATATTTCTTTTTACGTGTAATATGAACTAGTTTCTTTAATACTGAACCGGTTCAATATATCAATTTCTAAAGATACTATGTTCTTAGAAAAAGATACTATGTTATTAATAAAGGTTACTATGATTATGTATAGTTACTGTCTTCTCTTAATCTTATACAGAACATAGTAACTTTTAAAATGAACATACTAACTTTTAATCATAACATAGTATCATTATCTAAAAACATAGTAACCTTTAATCATAACATAAAATGGAGAAGAAGATCGAAGAGAAAGCTGGAGCAGTGATTGTGGTTTTCACGAAGAGAAAAGACTTTAAACAGAGGAGAGAGAACAAGAGAGAGTAACCAACTTTTTCACCTATTAAATTTTCATAAGATCAACAGCTATAAATCCTTCTCATCCTTCTTATTTTAAGACCCCTTCTCAATGGATCCCTCTCCTATTATATAGATATATATATATATATATATATATATATATATATATATATATATATATATATATATATATATATATATATATATATATATATATATATATATATATATATATATACATATATATATAGGGGAGGGATCCATTGCGAAAGGGTCTCAAAATGAGAAGGATGAGAAGGATTTAAAGCCATTGATCTTATGAAAATCGAACGGGTGAAAAAATTGATTACCCTCTCTTGAAAGTCTTTTCTATTCGTGAAAACCACAATCATTGCTCCATCTTTCTCTTCGATCTTCTTCTCTATTTTATGTTTTGATTAAAGGTTACTATGTTTTTAGAAAATGATACTATGTCATAATTAAAGGTTACTATGTTTATTTTAAAAGTAACCATGTTCTGTATAAGATTTAGAGAAGACAGTAACTATACATAATCATAGTAACATTTATTCATAACACAGTATCTTTTTCTAAGAACATAGTATCTTTAGAAAATGATATATTGAATCGGGTCAGTATTAAAGAAATCGGTTCATATTACACGAAAAAAGCAATATTGAACCGCGTGCAACTAAAAAAATTAACAAATTAAATCTGTCTATGGATCTAAAAAATGAACGCTTCAAAGTACTTCTCACCCTTCTCATTTTGAGACCCCTTCTCATTTGATATTACACGAAAAAAGCAATATATATATATATATATATATATATATATATATATATATATATATATATATATATATATATATATATATATATATATATATATATATTGAAAATTTGGAATATATAAATAATAATAAAAACTTGGGACCCAAAAACCTCCGGCATAAAAAAACCCCGAAACGGGAATAAAGCCATTGGAAGAGGGGAGCCAAGACACAGGCCACTCAAAACAGCATAGGAGTGGACTATGCATCGCCATAGTTTTTAACAAACCAGAAAGTTTCTACACCAAATACACCAAAAAAGATAAATAAGGAAGAGCCAAACACCATCACAATCATCGCCAAGTCCTTAACACCATCCAATAGCAGCAGTCGTGCCCACTCATATTGAAACCAAACACCAAGTTGCTCGGAGAACAGCAATCTTCACCACAACAACTGTAGAACCAAACCTCTGAGACAAACACTTCATCCACCATAGCTTAAAAAGATTTACCTCACCATTTGAAGAAATGGGCCTCCAAACTACTTCATTAACCCACATCTGCAAAACGCCCAAACACCACAAACACCTGTCATGCACTCCGACCACAATTCCGCCACGAAACCAATCATGGTACAGGCGTTGAAGGCCACCAGTATGCTTGGACCGATTGAAAACCCCTAAACTTAGTTAGCCACCATTGAAAACTAACACCAAACAACACGGCCCATCACGAAAAAAAAAAAAAAAACCAGCCCCAAATAAAAACCATCGAAAACCAACACCAAACAACACCATTAAAACCTAAGCCTAACACCCATGGACACTAAGAAACAATCCCATAAAAACAACACCCGGAGGCCGCAAAGGAAGCTAACACCAGACGAAAAACCCACCAACTAGGCCCGACCCCACAAAACCATCGAACACCAGCAAAAAGATGCACTCCAGAGGACCATCAACAAAAAGAAACCAAAAACCCAACACCTCAGAGAGCCCCCAACCTAACACCCAACTCCTCTAAACCAAACACCACAATCTTGAAGAACCCAGCTACCCAACACCCCGACACCTCAAGCCACCATCGAAAAAAAAATAAAAAATAAAAAATAAAAATCTGCCCACCAATTACCCGCCCACCAAAGACCTACATCTGTAAAGCTAATCACCATAGAGTTCAAAAAACTGCCCTCGCCATCATAGAATATCGCCCTACTAAGAATATGAAACGCCTACCGACCCCAAAGCTCCACGAAAATTCGAAACCGCCAACACCCAGTTCTAAACACCAGCAGAAAGAGGACACCCCAAAAAAACTGAAACTAGAAAAACTTAACTCTATCAAAAGTTACACAGCTTGAAGAAATGAGACGCCAGAGGACCCCCAAAACATCGAAGAAATAAACACACACAACTAGAGCCAGAGAATCTCCAAAAACCAACAAACAGAACACCAAAAAGGACCGCCTAAAACCACCAAGTTATCAAAACAGAATAGCCAGAAAACCAAAAGAAAATACACCAATTAGCCGGAGAAAACACCCAAGCCATGTTCGAACCATGAAACGACCACTACATCGACCCTGGACAACGCCAGAGGAACACCCAGACCGCCACCGAATAGCCAAGAGACCTCAGACATTCACCACCCAAAAGCAAAGACCAAAAACAAAACCCCAACCTTAATCTACCGCCAGAAAATCACCCTCGATCGATTGAAAGAGCAGACCATAGTACCCATCCCAACCTACGAGCACCCCAGCACAGAAAAAGCGAAGCCCAACACCAACAGCCACATAAAAACCAATAAAAAACCCATAACAGCCATAATGAAAACCAAGAACAAAACCAGAGCAACCACCAACAGCAAAAAGACACACGGCCAAAGGGATAAAAATCCGAAACACCACATTGAAATTTTCCAGCCAGACATGAGTAAAAACCACCCCGCAACTCCACAAAAGAAGATGAAACAAAATCGCCATAAAAAACCGAGTCCAGAACCCAAAAACCCCAAAGTAGAAATCTTTTGAAAAAAGGAAACAACTAACCTTTAAAAACCACCACAAAAAGCATAAGGAACCACCACAGAGAGCCACCATAAAACAACCCACCAAGCCCATCGAAGCCACCCAAAAAACGCAGAAAACAAAAGACCCACCAGATAAACAACCATCAAACCCTAAGAAAAAAAAAATATATATATATATATATTTATATATATAATATATATTATATATATATATATATATATATATATATATATATATATATAATATATATATAATATATATATATATATATATATATATATATATATATATATATATATATATATATATATATATATATATACATATATATATTATATATTATATATATATAATACATAATTTATACTTATTAATAATAAATCTAAATATATCATCACCAATTGTCCTAATAATTAAACCTAACTAAAACTGATTTAATTGTATATATACAACTAATGATTTAATTATATATACAAATATAATATAATATAATATACTTAAATGCTCGCCCCATATAAAGAAAAAGGAAGTATAAGAGAGGAACGTAATGGTATGATTATTATTTAGCTTATTTATCATTCTAAATTCTTTTTGTTTTTACCTTTCTTTGTTTGCCTGTCTAGTATATTATTCGTCTTTGTTGAAATTTAAAACCTTTCTTTTTAAATAAGATGGTTTGCTTCATTGATCTTTTAGCTCAACCATTTCCAATTATTTATCTCACGAAAAACTTACTCATTCTCTCTTTATCATTTATTACACTACATGAGGACTACATCATGTGCACATCAACTTTCTTGATATTTTTGGCTACATATCTTTAATATAACATGTATTTTCAACATAATTTAACCTATGAATAATATCTTATCATAATTAACAAGATAAGATATCATAAAATCATTTAAGTTCAATAACATAACTTAATCATGTTAAGCAAACTTATAAAGATAATAATTCAACTTACTTTAGAACATACTTCAAATATAACTTTAAACTATGTAACCTACTTTACTTGATGTGGCAATAATCTCATAATCAAATTTTTTTATAACATAACTCTTGATCCCAATACCACTAAACATGGACAAACATCAATCTAATCCAGCACCAACATCAACCTTGTTGCTAATATTATTTTTTAAAAAAAATCACTGATACATCAATACTAAATTAAGGTGAACCCTGAATCATTTTTTGCATCTAAGCAATCATATCTTGTGTTAATTTGGTCTCACCATCAACCATTTCTTGTTTCAATCATTTGATTTCATCTCGGAGAGCAACTTCTCGTTCAGCCGATGCTAGTTGCATCTATTGGATTTCTTCTTACCTCAGCAACCCTATTCAATGCTCTTTATGAGCATCTTGCCTCTTATATAGCCATTAAAGTTCTTGAAAACCCTTTCATATGCTTCTTGAAGTGTGAGATTATCGACTCCATTTTCTTCCATTGCCTTATGATGCATATCCTTTAGTACTTCAAGATTTGCCTCTGTATTAGGGTCCAATCCCGTATTGTTATGCCTATTATTCAAATAAATCATCGTTTATTAACATTTATTTGATTAACCTTAAACTTTACTTTTTTTTTGTTACTTGTACATAATATTGAACGTAATCGAAGTAGTTACTATCATGATACTTTTGAGTAATTTCATATAATCGCACACAAAGTGGTTCTTAATCAGTGCATGTATGAGGTTCCTGTTTACATCCTTTTTCAACAACTTGTTGCGAATCATGAGATGTAGAAAGAACTTCATTCATCTAAATTAAGAAAAAAAAATTAGAATACAACCGTTCTTTGCTTCAATTTCTTGACATTTTACCATTTTATCCACAATTCTTGCATTTGGCTTCGCTTCATTTAAATGATTTATTGTTTGCTTCAACCTAGCATTCTTGTTTTTTCACTTATACTCTACATAAAGTTCAAATAAAAATAAATAAATAAATATAGTTAGATAAAAACACATAAATAATTGCATTTGTTTTTTTTCCTTAAGATTTGTTATTTAAGGATTTCATCTCTAAAAATAGTGTATGTTGAGAATAGACCTCGCAAGTACTTAGAGAAGGGTATAATTATCACAGAAAATAATTCCACTAACATTAAATAAAAGAAGAGATATGATGATGTTCCAAATTATCTTCTGTGATAATTACCCTTCTCTAAGTACTTGTGAGGTCTATTCTCACCGTACACAATCTTTAAGATGTTGAAATCCTAAATAACAATTCAAAAAAGATGCAATTATTTTTTTGTTTTATGTAACTTTTTATTTATGTATTTTTATTTGATTTTTATGTAAAGCATTAGTAAAAAATAACAAGACCACTAAGTTGAAGCAAACAATTAGTAATGTAAATGGAGTGAAGTCCACTACAAGAATTTTGGATGAAATCGTAAAATGTCAACAAATTGAGGCAAAGAACGATTGTATTTAAAATTGTTTTTTTTCTTAATTTAGATGAATGTTCTTCCATTTACACCTCGTGATTCACAAAAATTAGTATAATAGGATGTGAACAAGGAAATCTCATACACGCACTGATAAGTATTGTGATGGAAACTGCTTATGTTAAGTTTAATATTACGTACAAAAAAAGTAAAGTTCAATGTTAAGTAAATGAATTTTATTAAGCGATGATTTATTTGAATAATAGGAATGCCAACACGGGATTAGACCCTGATGGAAAGGCCAATCTTGAAGCACTAAAAGATATGAATCATAAGAAAAAAGAAGAAAATTGTGTCAATAATTTCACACTAACAAGAATCATATCCGCAGGTCTTCTAGAAAACCAATGGCTTTATAAGAGGTTTTCGTTTCAGACCAAGACGCTTAAAAACGGCACTGAATGAGGTTGCTAAAGTAAGAAGAAATCGAACAAATGGAGGTAGCATCGATTGAATGAGACGTTGTTGTCCAAGGTGAAATTAAATGATTGAAACAAGAAATGATAAATAGACAGAACAAATTAAGACGAGATATGATGGTTGCGATGGAAAGAATGATGCAGAATTTACCTTAATTTAGTTGGATGTATCATTGATTTTTATTTTTTATAATAGTATTAGAAACTAGAATGTAGGTATATTAGGCCTTTTTTTTATTTAGTTGGAACTTTATTGTCTCTTTCTTGTTTGGTTCCTTTAGTTGAACTTTGGGCAATAATAGTAAGGCTCAAGCTACACTATGGGCCACATTATAAAGTTATATATGTGCTATATTTAATTATGTTGCCTAAAGGTGTGTCCTATACGCTACACTTATAATAGTGTCGTCCAAAATAAGTGCTTATAGGCTGGATGTGTAACTATGGGCTACATTTATAATAGGGTCGCCCAAACAATTTTCTATGGGTTGCAGGGAATAAGTTTCTCAAAGTAATACTTATGTGCTAATTTTAATTTTGTATCCTAAACGTCTCACTATGGGCTACATATATAATAGTGTCTCCTAAAACAAGTACCTGTGGGTTGTAGGGAATTGTGTTGCCCATACTTCAATTTGGGCCACACTAATTGTGCTGCACATAAAACCATATAGGCGTTAAACAATAGGGGTCTTGCCTGTATGTGGGAGACGTTAAAAAGGTAACAATTGTCGTGTCTCTTTTTTACTCTGTCGCCCTAAGTTTTTGGGCGACACAATTAAAGAGTGGGGAACATTTTTTGTGTGGCCAAAAACGTTATTTCTTGTATTGTATGTATTTGAGGTTGTAAATGATATTGTCTGAAATTTGTATTTTAAGAAGAAACTGGGTGTTTGTGATGCACTAAGTTTATTGGTTTTTTGAAGGCTAAAGAGAGAACCAAAAGTATTGTATTTGAATTGATTAATAGCTCATGCCTTATCTACATGATTTCATTTTTGTGGTTTTTGTAAATAACATTTTGAATTTATGATGTTGCTTAATTTTGGTGATGGTTCATATTCTCTTTACTTACACCAGATTAAGAACTCAGAATCTCATAGGATTGATATAAAGTTGTACATGACGTTTGTTGTCAAGGGTCAATACTCAATATAAAACAACTCCTTTGATAGTTTTATCATTAAAAAAGGTAATATTGTGTACTTCCGACCTTTCCAAACCCCCATCCAGGTGAGAGTTAATTAATGGCATTGGGCTAACACTGTAACAGAATGCGTAATAGAATGTGCATATCTATTTTAGTATTTGCTTCCTATATTGTGAGTGCCTTACATCTTTTGCCTCCGGTTTGATATTTTGAATCTGATGATGGGCAAAATATGTAGCTTATGTGCTAAGCCATCTTAAATTCTTTTTACAGAAAGAACTAAATCTTTGCATTGTTCGTATTGGAAAATATGTGAAGAATCTCAAGTCTTAAAGGGGTGGGTAATGTTTAATTTAAAGTTGTGTTTATTTAGTAATAAATCTTTGCAATGTTTAATCTCAAGAACTAAATCTTGTTTGTATGCTCCTATGAGAACTAATAAGAATATCATTTCGACTATTTGGTAATTGGTATTGCTAAGGCCGCTCAAATGTGGCATCATATGGATTATGAAGTTTCCAGATTATCGAATCCCTAAACAAATTTGGTAGAGGAATACCGGGATTATGAAGCCCAGGTCTCCCAAATTCCGAAAATCAGGAAAGACCAGTTTGTAAATCAGAGCTTTTTGATATTGAGAAGTTGAAAATGGAATCTGAGTCGACTGAAAGACCAGTTCTGGAGAACACCAAGTTGGAAACCAAACTCCAACTAGTGATAAACCAAAGGAAATTCTTGCTTGACCAGCTGCAAGTCCAACTGAAGGGTTCGGAAGCTGAGAAAGAGCATATTGAACCTTCGACTGTAAATAAAGAACAAATGCTTGATTATAAAGCATAGTTGGCAAAATTGGATTCTGAGTTAGGAAGCCTCAGTTACTATTTTGCATCTGCAAGAATTGGTGGTTGGATTTTGATGAGGTTAAAAAAGAACTGGCAAGTAGTGAGCGAGAATAAAAGTAGATAAACTGATAATCTTTGCACTTGTGTTTACTAACCATATGATCTTCCAAGTCCCAACAAGCATTGTTATTAGCTGAGAAAAATTACTGTAACATGTAAACTATCAGCTTGTACCAATGTAAATTATCAAGCACTATGTTGATAGTATCATCATAAACTTAACGGTTTCGGTTTTGTACCTTTACAGTTTATTTGATAAATGGTGGTAAGTTTACGCATGTTCATCACCAAATCACCATTCATTGTGTTCAAATTAGTGATATGTGTAAAATTTTAAACCTATTCGAAGCATATTTATCATATCCATATAAGAGGAGATTTCATTTCACATCAACCTGATAAGGTTCTATCTAAAAACAAATTGGTATTAAGAGGAGTAGTCTGTTAAGCTTATATGTAGTCAACCCCTTAATCTTTCAATTTGGGATCATATGTGGATTGTTTTTTCAACAGTATAGACTGCATTGCTTAATTATTTTGATAAACTTATGTATGACAAAACTTTCCTACTAGTTAGCAATGGTTAGATGGTAGTGGGTAGGCGTGTTCCATGGGTCGGACTTAAGTAAATATGGGTCGGATTGGATAAGGGCCCTGTACACTCAATAATCACTTTTGGCATTTGGCATAGTCATTAATAAGAGTAATTAAATTATCCATTAATTATGCTATTGGTCCGTTTTGACCCTTATTAAGCCCTTTTATAGTCCGTTTCATTTTAATTAAAATTGAGGGACTAGACACTTACAAAACCCCACAAATTCTTGTGAGAAACGATCTCTAATTGGGTCGACCCAATAAAGGAAAATATAGAGTGAGTTATGCGGTGGACATAAGATTATTGTTAGTAGACATTTAAGATATTATAAGTAATGCACGTTTATTCTGTGGGTATTAAGGATATTGTAAATAGGCATTAAGGATACGGTAAGTAGGCATTAAAGATAATGTAAGTAGGCATTAAGATGATGTTAGTAGACATTAAGAATACTGTAAGTAGGCATTTAAGATAATATAAGTAGACATTAAGAATACGGTAAATAAGTATTAAGAACTATGTATGTAGGCATCATAATAACTTATATTAAAGCAATAGGATTCCAAGCCACGTGTCACTGCTAGAGAGCTTATTTTCCCGCCCAATTGTTTTTCATGCAATTATGGAAGTTTCCATTTATTTCTTTTAACAAAGCAATAAAGTGTTTGAATAATTTAGCATTACGTTATGGTCACATTAGTATCACGTTTTAAAGACAAGTTCTTTTCAATCTATTTTCTATTTTACATTGTTTAGTTATTTAGAATCTATTTTTTATTTTACATTATTTAGCCTACAACAATAATTCTTTGTCCAAATCATGTGTCCTATGTCTTTGAAAAGAACATATTTAAAAAATATAAATATCTGAATAATTTAGTATTACGTTTTGGTCACATTATGATTGTAAAAAATAATACAAGTTAATTAAGAAAAAATAACTACAATGTATTTTAAAACAATTATTAATATAGTTTAAGTTATTTTAGACAGTTCTGCTAATATCTAGAAGTAGAATGATCATTGCTACCTTAATAAAAATAACCTAATAGATAAATTTTATAAGAAGAAATCCACATATTTTAGCGAATAATGTAAAATATATAGTTACAATTATTTTATTAGTACTCAATTATATACCTAATTCGACAATAACTTCTATTTTGTAAATAAAACAACTTAAACTTTAGTACTTCATGTATGATGAACATTTCAAGCAAATAAACATATGGGTTAATACTCTTAGTTTTTTTCAACGTTTTTAGAACCCTATTAATAATTTAAAATTCTAACTCTAATTTTAGGTGTAATATAGTTCTATAATGAGAACTAGAATGAAAATTTGATTCTAAAGGTGTGAACTTTGCCTGATTTGCTTTTAAAGGTACGAACTTTTCAATTTTAGCTGGCATATATGTTCAACGATTTGAGCTAGAAATTTAAACGGTGTAAGTAATTATGCAGAAATTAGAGAATTTTCTTATTAGATTCTTAAATTGACAATGAAATAGTTAGGGACCCTAATGATTGTGAAGTCGTGATCAACATTCTCATAAGGTGTATAAACAAGTTCTTTTATCAAATACATTTTTTTAGCTTATTTTACCAATTAAATCAACTAATTCCCTCAACCAACTAATGCTCAATTTTCTCTTTTGCCAAACATTCTCTTTGTTAGATTTAAAATCACATCATAATGCACATTTACTCTTGCAATAAAAGAATAAACTCTATGAAAGTTTGAATTGTAACCAAGTGATGAAATCAAGCAAATACTCTATCTTAGATGTTAAAAAAAAAATTATTTATTACTTATATAATTTTCACCTGATCCGTGCATGGCACGGGTAAATACCTAGTTAAGGATTATATAAGTAAGCATCAGGTTAACAGTATGTAGACATTAGGCTTTAATGGATTGAGCCTGAGAAACGTCTCTCACACGGACGATTTCTCAAGAGACTGGCTCTACAAACTCCTAAAAACGCACCAAATAAGACTCAAAATAGAGGCCGGGCGCAGTGGTGGGTGAAAATGGTAGGAAGTGTTTCTCTTCTCGTAAAAGAGTAGGCAAAATGAGAAAATGATTGCAGAAGAGGGCTCCTCAGCCTAGTGGTGTTGAGAGTTGTGAGTCCCATTCATGATTCGACTTTCTTTCTTTCTTTTCAACAACAATAAAAGGAAAAAGGCGCACCATGTTTCTTGTTCACCACTTCCACTTCCACTTCCACTTCCACTTCATCTAATATCTAACTATGTTTCCAACTTTCCTTCTTTTCTGCGATGGTCGGCCATTTTTGCCTTATTCCATTACTGCCTTCTTTTGCTCTTCCTTATTTATCTCTTTAATTTCACTCTTAATTGTCAAACTAAATATAATCTCGGCTTGCTTTCAGTTTATTATTATTAGACAATTTCATCTTATTTTGTTAAACTCTGAGTTTATTTTAGGGTTAAATGTGCCTAGAATTGCCTATGTTGGAGTTTAGTAGATCGAGTTTAGTTTAAACGTGTTTGAATTCAAAAAATTTAATACAAGTAATTTATCCGGTTATCAGTGTGATTCAAGAATTATAGAACTATTTAGTTCTTTCTTTTTTGTTCACTTTATTTTTATTTTTTTTTTGATAGTTTTTATTCACTTTATTTGAGTAGTTTCTTTATTTAAGAAATTCTAGCAAAAATTAATACTATCATTTATAACAAGGAAAGATAATCTAAAATAATTCAATTTTTTCATGATTTTCCTATAATAATCTTACCTATTAATTAACCAAATCATTTCTACTTAGAGTGTATTTTCCTAGAGTAAACCCGATAACTTAATGGCTTGTTATAGGAAGTTACGTTTTATTTTTTTTTTTTTAAAAAGTCAATTAAAATAAAATGTTGAACAAATATCAAAAACAATGTTGAAAATATATTCTGATTTTTTTATTATTCGGAATTTTTTTACGTAAATTTTAAAAAAAATTCTCTAATTTAACATTAATTTTTACTTTTTAGTGCACTTTTTTTGTGAATTAACTACTATAACATGTCATTGGATTACCCAAGTTTAATTTAGGCAAATAACTCATAAAGTTGGGATTATTCATAGTCAATCAATAAATATAATTATTGTAGGAAAATAAAAAAAATGGATTATTCTAGATAATTTTTTCTTATAATAATGTGTTGACCATAATTTATTCGATCCAAGCTATTGTTGTTTTATTGATATTACTAGGTAAAATAGCAAATTGTAAGAGTAGCTTGACAATTTACTCTAATAGGAGTACATGTTATTTATCTTAGGCTAGTTTTACGAAAGTTAAAAACCACATAATTGAATACAATGACATAAATAAATTTTTTTTAAATCTTTGACATTATATATAAAATTTAAAACAAGATGAAACTAATAATTTTGTTTATCTATAAATTGATTAGCTGGTCTTTACAAATAATATTAATAATCAAGATACTTAAAGTTAGTATTTCGGAAAAAAAACTGCAACCATGTGACAACGATAATAAAGCTAATGAAAATAATTATAGCAATATTTTTTAATTAATAATTAAATATATTATAAGATATAGAAAAAAAAAATCAATGCCTATATTTTTAAAGATATATTTTTGTCAATTATGTTATTTAACTAAGTAACTATTCTAAAAGAGTTATCTTTCTTACCTTCTCCTTTTTTCCTTTTTATACTTTTTTTTTATTATTATTATTATTATTCTACAAAGCTCCAATAAAAGACTACTACTTCTATATAAAAATAATCAATTATGTCATTGAAAAAGTTGAACGTCACATTCACAACAACTATTTATCTAAATTTCCTTAATCAAGGAGATTTTAAATGCTCTTTTAATCGACCGATTATTTAACAGAATTTTGTCCAAAAAAAACCTTTAAAAATCCAATTTTATTATTCAAATTTACTAAACCACTTGTTTTTTTTATGTTTGCTAAATTTTAGTGAAAGTAAAACCATATTAATTTTTAATTTTATATATTTATATAAATTTTTGCGCAAAAATTTCTAGCTCATTATTTTTAAAAAGATATATTCAAGTTATTTAGTTTAAAAAGAAGGTAAATTTAAGCTATGTAATAAATTTGAATCAATAATTTATTTAATACTTCTATATCATAATATATTAAAGGGAAAATTCTAAGAAACTACATATTCTATACCCACTTTTGCAAAAAACTACCTATTCTAATTTTTTTTGAAAAAAACTACCTTATATGACCATAATGTTTGCAAAACACTACCAGCTGACGATTTCCGTTGGTTGACTGTTAAATTTTTGTTTGACTCATCATGCGCTTTGCACGTGATGTTAGTATATGCTATTAATTGGCTATTCAGTTGCTCATTACAGTTTATTCCCTCCATTCTCAAATCACATCAATGTTAATGGATTGAATTCCTCCTGCAACGTTCCATTGA
This sequence comes from Amaranthus cruentus, assembly GCA_019425755.1. Lineage (NCBI taxonomy): Eukaryota > Viridiplantae > Streptophyta > Magnoliopsida > Caryophyllales > Amaranthaceae > Amaranthus > Amaranthus cruentus. Next base: position 4,856,175 of record CM033466.1, read on the forward strand.
AGGTGAACACTCTGCATTTACTCCTTTAATCTACCGATAAGTGGCTTTCTTCTCCATTAATTGTAGTAAACTAACAGCCTCTAAATTCTTCTCCGCTTTGTTGCATGTAATTTTTGTCAATAAATCGCTTCTCAAATTACCGTTTCTTCTCCAAATTTTTTGATTTTATCACACAGCCCATTACTCTTCTGCACAATTTCATCTTTAAATTGTTTATAATGGCTAAAAAAAGGAGAGTGGTGAAGAATAGTAAAGTTCATTTCAAATGGGTAACAAAACAAGGGTATTTTTTTCCTGATATTTACTAATTATTTTTCAGGGTTTAATTGAACCCTTGTGTTTAATCTTGATTTTTGATTTTTGTTTTTTATGTGTATTTGATTGTAGGAACTTTGCTTACTATTATTCAACCTATGAGATGATGAAGCCAATCAACATTAGATTGTATTTTGGTGTTTCGTTTGTGACTAAAAATTACAAGACTAAGTATAGAAACTTAGGTCTTAGTTTGCACCCTAACACTGAACATGTATGTTACTTTGAAATAGCACATTGGATTAAGAATGATTTAGGATTTAAAGATGTTGGTAGAATATGGTATAAGAGGTATGGTTTTAACTTTGTTGTTTTAAAAAACTATATTTAAGTTCTAAAATTACTATTCAAGTGCTTTAACTGTCTTGGTTAGATATGTTTAGCATATGGAAAAGAGGAAAAAAAATAACTGGGCAGAACAGAGGAAGAACAGCAAAGTGGAGGGAAATATAGAAGAAATAAAGAGGGAAAGGGTCAATTAGTAACATCACGTGCAAAGCACATGATGGGTCAAACAAAAAGTTAATGGTCAAACTACGAAAACCGTCAGCTAGTAGTGTTTTGCAAACGTTATGCTCATATAAGATAGTTTTTTGCAAAAAAAATTAGAATAGGTAGTTGTTTGCAAAAATGGGTATAGAATCGGTAGTTTCTTATAATTTGTATGAGATCTAATGTTTCCAGACTTCATCATTCTATATACCTGTGAATGCCCAAATCTTAATGCAATTGCCATTGCTTTAATTGTTGTTCTCTTTTCAATTGGAACAACATTAAGGAGAGTCATGTCAAAGACTCTTGGTTTTCTACCAACTCTTCCCCTTTTTCTACTATTAACATCAATTACAATGCCATTTTGCATTGCTGTTTTGGCTGATTCCAAAAGCTTTGCTACTGTCCACCTTGATGTGTTATGTTGCAATGCAACTGTTTTTATTGTACTCCTTGGGCAAACGTTTATTTGGTTCTTTAGACAAAGAAGTATATTATTGTACAATTAATTTTTTTGTCTGTGTGGGCAATTCTCTCTTCTGACCTATTGGTTGGTCTGGATGTGTTAGTGTTTCTTCTTGTGAATTCAATTGACTGACATCACATAAATTTCACTTGTGTACTCACAAGTGGAAAAAAAGTTAATTGCTGCGGTTTTTGTGCCAGTAAAGGCTTCGGTTTTGGACCCAAGCATTAGTGGTGGCAGCTAATAGCTTGAAAGAAAGGATGCGGTAAAAAAACGCAGCACACATAAGTTTTATAGGCCTTTAGTACATTTTTTTATTTTTCAAAAAATGCACTATTTGCTGCGGCTTTTTCAAAAACCGCAGCGTATACTTATTTTATTTTTATTTATTTTTGTATTAATAATAATAGTATATATAATCACCATTATAAAATAATAAATAATTAACAATAATAATAGTATTTATATATATATATATTATATATTATATATATATATATATATATATATATATTTAAAATATATATGTATATATATATATATATATATATAGTATTATTATTATATATAACCTTATTATATATCATAGCATGTGCGCTTGATTGGCCAAATAATGTGCCTTATTGCGCTATGCGCCTTATATATACTATATAATGGCTGCGGCCATATAATATATATATATATATATATAAATATATTATATTATGCTATATTATTATATATATACATAATATAAAAATATTATATATATATATATATATACACTTATATATATATAAACAATTAGCCTTATTATTAAGCAACAATAACTACACATATATAACATATATATATATATATTATATATATATATTATTATATATATATATATATATATATATATATATATATATATATATATATATATTTGTCATCTTCCTTGGAATGCGAATATTTCAGGCTCATGCTAAGGAAGATACATCAAAATTCCACTTCCCACCCAAATGCAAAAGCACGTACTCCTTTTGCGATGATCTCCTTATGTTTTGTCGGGCTGATATAGCCTCTGTTCGTAGTATGATGTACTCCTTCAATCGTTTCTCCAGGGCGTTGGGGCTTGAAGCAAACAATAGTAAAAGCAACGTTTACCTTTCCGGGGTTGACATCCAGAGCAAAGATCGATTGCTGGCTTTTCTCCAAATGGAGGAGGGGGCTTTCCCGTTTCGCTACTTTGGGGTTCCTCTCCACTCCAAGAAGCTCAACTCTAGAGACTGTAGGCCTTTGGTGGGCAAAATAATCGGGAGAATTGGGTATTGGTCCTCTCGTATGCTCCTATACGGTGGATTCAAATTCGTCCGCAGGTATTGGGGTAGAAACTTGGGCTCAAATTTTCTGCCTCCCGAAAAAACTGATCAAGATGGTGGAGGATGTCCCAGGTGCTTCATCTGGGGCAGCAGGGCTTCCGGAAAGTTGCGGCTCCGAGCCAAATGGTCTTACCTTTCTCAAAGGGGGGACTAAACTTAAGGGATATGTACATTTGGAACAAAGCTGCTACTTTCAAGTATTTGTGGAACCTAGCTCGCAAAAAGGAAAATCTATGGGTTAAATGGGTGCACAGCTACTATATGAAAAGTCAAGACATCCACGATGTGAGAGTTTATATCCACGCTTCATGGGGATTTAGAAAGATCATCAAACAGAGAGATCAAGTGGAGAACTTGGGGGGTTGGGAGGCCATCACAAAAGGGGATTTTTTCACAATCGGAAGGGTCTATGATCGCTTAATTGCAGTTGCCCCCAGAGTTCCCTGGAGAAACATCATGATAAAGAACATTACCAGTCCTAGCGCAAAGTTCATCACATGGATGGCTATCCAAAACAGACTGGCGACGAAAGATAGAATAGGAAAATGGGTGGATCTCACAGATGATACATGTGTTCTGTGCGAAGGGGCTAGAGAATCGGCTCATCACCACCTTTTTGAATGCCAGAATGCAAAGGACATTAGGGCAAGCCTTTTTGATTTCCTTCCTTAGAACTTAGACGAGCCCAGCTTCCAGGAAGAAATCCAAATGATGAACAAAATCAACAAAAAGAAAACAGACCCACCCAAAAAAAATTTTGACAATCACACCTTCACTCTGAAGGAGGCTATACACTGTATAGTTTTTAGAATAGCTGGGAAGGTTAACAATAGGATGAATGACATGCTTGTAACTAAGTAGTGTTTATTATGGGGTTTTTGGGCTCTCGCTCTCATATTTGTAAAGAGCAATAGCGTTTTTGGTGGCTCGCGCTGGAGTTAATTTCGTTGCCGAGCGGACTCTTGTTATTCTTTGTTTGGTATATATTACATTAAGCAAAAATAATATATATATATATATATATATATATATATATATATATATATTATATATATATTATATATTATATATATAATTTAAACAAATTAAAATAAATGTTGATCAAAAAAACATTCTTCTTTTCCATTTCTTTTATTCTAATTTCTTAAAAAATTTAAAAAAATTTTTTAAAATTGTATAATTATATTATATATTATTATAATATATATCTTAAAATATATATATATATATATATATATATATATATATATTATTATTTTATTATTTAATATATATAAATATATATATATATATATATTATAATATATATATATATATATATATATATAATACATATAGGTATTTAAAATTTTAAATAAATTTTAAAAGGGGGTTGGCTTGTTTTAGGTTACAGCGGGAAAAATTTTTTTTTAAAAAAAGGGGTTTTTTTTTTGGGACTTTTTTAGGAAAAAAATTTTTGTAAAAAAATTTTGTAAAATTTTTTTTTTAAAAAAGCCCCAAAACCAAAAAAATAAGGAAAAAATAGTAACACAAAAAAAAAGTACGGACCCTTTTCCCCCGGGGTTACCTTTTCCCCCCCAAAAAAATATATATAGGGGGGGGGATCAAAAAAAAAAATTTTTAAAAAAATTCTTATTTTTTTAACATGTATCATTTTTTTTTATATAAGTAACAAAACAAAAACAAACTAAAAGGTTTGGGATTGGCCCTTTTGGCCTTCCCCTTGTGGGGGTTGATTGACCTAATAACATTAGCCCCACGCACTAACGTTTTAGCATGAGCGATGGCGGGCTTTGTGCGGAAGAAATAGAGGAACAAGGGAAGCAACGTTCACTTAAGGTTAGATGATGCACTCTCCTCCAACTGGAAGAGTCCGGGTACTGGACAAGTGGAGCCGAAGAAAGCTTAAGGGACGATGGCTGAATAAGAGCATATGTCCCCGCCCTTTGGTGTCCGAATACAAGACAAAAAAGGGGATCGAATACCGGTTAAGGTATGAGTGCCGACTAGGGACACCACCTCTCTTGAGGATGTCCGAATGCCAAATAGGCCGAACAGGAGACACCCCTCTCCTGGGGGTGTCCGAATAAAAGGTAGGCCGAACAGGAGACACCCTCCTCCTGGGGGTGCCCGAATACGTATGGGCCGAACAGGAGGAACCCATTTCCTAGGGGTGTCCGAATACAACTCTGTCCGAATAGGAGGCATCCCTCTCCATCTTAGCGTTTATCGTTGTCATTTATATGGTCCTTGCATTGGGCAGAGATTTTAATCTAGGTAAAGAAAATATCTACACCAATGCAAAGACCGCATTAATAAGAGCGATACTTTACAAAACTCTATCTTTCTAGGAATTTTGTGAAAAAACCCATGGTGAAAGTTGTATTTGCAAGGGTATTTATAGCCATTATTTCACTGTTTACCCATCAAATCACTCAACTCTTTGCCTGGGGTATCCGAATATAAGACTGGCCGAATAGGAGGTACCCCTCACCTAGGGGTGTCCGAATACAACACTGGCCAAATAGGGACATCCTTACTTTATCATGGGGGTGTCCGAATACAACATTGGCCGAATATGAGATACCCCTCACCTGGGGATGTCCGAATACAACACTGGCCGAATAGGGACATCCTTACTTTATCATGGGGGTGTCCGAATACAACACTGGCCGAATAGGAGCATCAAGTTAAGATATAATTCGGGCCCCTAAGGAGCTCATCTTACAAGAGGACTAATATGATGCGTACTTACCAGGTAAGGCAGGTGTCGAATAGGTGGTGCCACCCTTCCTTGAGGGGTCCGGCTACCATCAAGGGGCTAATGAGCCCTGCTTATACTGGCCGAATAAGAGGCACCCCTCACCTGAAGGTGTCCGAATACAATACTGGCTGAATAGGGATATCCTTACTTCATCATGGGTAGCCTCCTCCTGAGATGGCCGAATAGGGGTACCCTGAGTAGGAAGCAGGGTTCGGACTCCTATTGAGTCTACCTACGAAAGGGGCCAAATAGAGGAGGGTAGCCTCCTCTTGAGGTGTTTGGCTCCTTTGAGGGGCTAATAAGCCCAAAAGACACTTAGGCTGGTGAGCCAAGTGTGAAACATAGTTCGGACCCTTATGCAGTCCATCCATGGTTGGGGCCTAATAGGATGAGCTAGCCTCTTCCTAAGGTGCCTGGCTCCTTTGAGGGGCTAATAAACCCCAAAGACATTTAGGCTGGTGAGCCAAGTGTGAAACATAATTCGGACTCCTATGGAGTCCCTCCATGGTTCGGGGCGAATAGGGTGAGCTAGCCTCTTCCAGAGGTGTCCGGCTCCTTTGAGGGGCTAATAAGCCCCAAAGACATTTGGGCTAGTGAGCCAAGTGTGAAACATAGTTCGGACCCCTAAGGAGTCCATCCATGGTTGGGGCCAAATAGGGTGAGCTGACCTCTTCCTGCGGTGTCCGGCTCCTTTTAGGAGCCGAATAGGTTTTTTAATGATGGAAACGCTGAGAAGTTCAATCGTTGCATTGATTATTGTGCCAATAGTACTGTTTCGCCCCTTTTTTCTATAAATATGAGATTTGGGATTCATTTGCTTCACTTTGCATTTTCTTCTCCCAGAGCATTTCCAAGAATTTTCCAAGAATTCTCAAAAACTATCAAGCTTTCCTTCAAGTTCCTTCGAGTCTTTCCCTCTTCAGTTACGTTCCTTTTCTCGGTCTTGTATAAAAATAATGGCCGATTATACCTTTTCTCAATTTAACTTCGACGATTTTGATGTGGAAACTAATTTTTTAGATGTATATAACTATGTAACTGAGCATGACATAAATGAATCCTGTGTCGAGTCCCCCATACGCTATCCGGAGACCTTACACCCCTTTCCGTGGGAGCCAACTATTGCTCGCCCCCGGTAAACTTGATGTTGATGTTACTCATTTAGAGGGTATAATGATCGTTCCCCCTCCTACAGGTCGTACCTGTAACACCCCGGCCCAACGGACCACTGGTGACTACTCATGGAGACTGTAGACTGACCCCACAGACCAACACAAGTCTTTCCAGCGCACTTTGGCCTCACTCGTGCGCACCCAGAAAACTTCCCAGGAGGTCACCCATCCTAAGATTGCTCCCCACTAAGCACGCTTAACTGTAGAGTTCTTAGCAAATGGGCTCTCTAGAAAAGAAGATGCACCTTATTGATATGAGTAGTCTATCAATCTCTTTTCAAGCTAAATCTGGGGTAACACAGTACCCATCTGCAACAGTCGAAATGGCGCCTACTTCTACCGGAAATAGTATAGATCTGGGTCAGAACCCACACTATCAAGGGCCGAAGTACAAAGCTGGTAATGGGTCGGCCAACTATTTTGTTAGGCCGAGTTGGGGTTCTTCCTTGGATAAGGATTTGTCTCTAATCAAGCGGGCCTGGGCATTGCCCGACGAGTATTCTTTGGTAAAGCCCAGGGAGAGAGACAGTGTGTTAGATGTGCCCGAAGGGTGCATCGCTATTTATAAGGACGCAATGGAGACGGGTCTTAGGTTTCCCCTCCATCCGTTTGCAGTTGAAATCTTAAATGCCTACAACGTGACGATGTCCGAACTATATCCCAACGGATGGGGGTGCGTAATAGCGTTTATAATGGTCTGTGCAGCCATTGGGGTAGAGCCAACTCTTACGACATTTAGATACATCTTTAGGCTAAGGAGATGTTCGGCTAAATAAGGCCTCGGCTGGGTGACCTTCCAGCATCGGTCAAGCTTTCTGATAGTAGACAAGTTGAAAGATAGTATGAAACACTTCCGAAATGATTTCGTCTTTTTGTACAGGGTCGAATCGTGGCCATTTAGGACAAGTCATGACGAGTAGTCGAACCTTCAACTTAACAATAATGTGCTCTAGTGCAATCTAGACGAGTTTTTGGTCATAGAACATGCTACTAAGGGTGTAGAATTAGGTGGTTTTAAACACGTTTTTGTACAGAGAAATTTTGTTGTAGAGAGAGTACATCTTCAAAACGAACTATTTTTGTCGGCCCTAGGGCTTAGTCCGAAGTATCATAGGGGTGAGTTCGGCTCTTTTGTATCTTATTTCGTCTTTAATCGATCACTAACCCATTTCTCTTGTTTGTAGTCGTTGCCTTTGAGGAGTTAGAGAAAAAAAATACCCTGAAATAATGAATTCAATGAACTTTTCTCAAATGGCGGTCGAATCCAGAAAAAGGAAAACGCAGACCGAGAACACTCCGCTTCCTGCCCCACCCAAGGTATAAGCTCTCCGATTAGGTGTCCGAGTACTCTTTTCTCTTACTTCTCTTGACTCGCTTGTTCGTTTGGTAGAACGGCAAAAACAATAAGTTGCCGAAACAGACACAGCCCGCTTCCAGCGGCGCTAAAGTGTCAACGGACTCTCCCTCGACCTAGCCGGCTAAGAGACAGAAGTCGCTCCTGCCGAAGGGAGACAACAACAAGAAGGCTCTAGGGGGATCGAGGGAGAAGGGGAAGGAGAAGGTCATCTCCGTAGACGATTCGAACTACGAGATAACCCGCCGAGATACGGGGGTTGTTCACTGTTCAGACCAGGCCTTCTCTGACCTATCTCCAAAAGATTTAAGGGTGCGTTGGAGGAAAGCGATGGGGCAATTAGTGTCCGATAAGGATTTAAAGCAGTTGGTAACGGCTCCCGCCAAGACAAGGGTGAATGAGATACTTGCCCTTCAAGCCGAGGTGAGCTTACTAATCCTTTTGGCATTAGCTGAGATATTCGAAATCACTTACTAATCCCTTTGGCATTTTGCAGCTGAATATTCGTATGCAGTATGAAATCACCACAGCGCTTGGGTCGAAGACCATGGAGGCCGATCTGGGGGCCTCCAAGAGGAGAGTCCACGAGCTGAACGGGCAACTGATCACTAAAAATGATCAAGTTATGAATTTGACCCGGGAGAATAAGGGTCTCCGCCACTCTTTGGACAAAATGTACGATAAGTGTCGTTTCCTCAAAGAGGCGGTGCTTGTCCGCGAAAAACAACTATCTTTGAAGAAAAAAATAGCTAAGGAGTGGTTGGAGATCGAGGAGGGCAAGCAGTTCGTTGCCAAGATGGATGTCGATGCCTTCAGCAAAGGCATGCGCGTAAAAGAGTTGATGCTCCAACATGCCCACGAAAAGATTGAGGCCAAGGCAGACTAGGAGGCCCTTGACAAGGCCAGGGAAGAGGAATATGATCGGGCAGTCCTGGAGGCCACAAAAGAGATGCGCGAGCTGGAGGCCCAAGGGCCTAATGCTGAAGAGGAGGCCGAACAAATGGCCTGGAATGAGGCGTTGCCCTCTGAGGTGGTGAAGAAGTTTGATATTGACTTTGCTCAGTATGGCATTACGATCCCCTCGAGGCCGCCTACTCCCCGAGCGTTGCCAGTCCAGACCGTCCCCTTACTCCCTCCCATCATACCGGCATCGCCGGTTGTGTCTGGGGGCGGTCCTGCTTCCCCAGCCCCCGAGGAGGAGCTCAACCCACTCTTCTCTTACGAAGAGTTGTTGGAAGATTGAGGTTTCCTAGTCAGGCGTCTGCACCCCGCTAATGATGATGATGATGAAGATGAAGTTTGATGAGAATTTGTGGACTCCGGTCCTCTTGTATTTTTTCTTTTTCTTTTTCTTTTAAAGGGCTACGGCCTTTGTATGAAGATTTCTGTTAATGAATTTCTATTGCCTTTTGCCATTTTTGTATTTTTCTATTTTTGCTCCATACTATGCTGATTACAAATTCAAAAATTTCATGAACTTTCTACACAGGCCGACTACTTTAACTGGCCGATTATAAAATTGTCAAACACCACAATGTCCGACTACTTGCCGGTTAGGCTTTCTGGATTCAAAACTTCTAAAGTGGCCGATTACAATGCAAACTTTGAAAAAAACTAAGAACTAAACTTGCACGTATGCCCCCAGTTTGTGTTGAGTTCGGCACCTTTAAATATAGAACTTCTTCAGATGGTCCGAATTCCATTGTCTTGGCAGGAGCTTGTCATTTTCCTCTAGTTCATATGTCCCTGGCCTAACAACACGAGAGACTTTGAATGGTCCATCCCAATTCTTGCCGAGTTTCCCCTTCTCCACTATCTTGCCCGTTGCCTCTACTTTCCTTAAGACCAGATCTCCCACTTGGAATTGTCTTGGCTTCACTAGCTTATTGAATTGTCTGGAAATTTTTTTGCTTTTGGGCAACGACCTTCAAGAAAGCATTCCCTCTTGTCTCTGGCAGTAAGTTAAGATTGATGGGTTTATCTCCATCATTCTGGTATTGATCATAATAAGTGACCCTGGTGGAAGGTATTCCCACTTCGACGAGAAAAACAGCTTCAGTGCCGAATACAAGAGAGAATGGCGTGTGGCCTGTGGACTCTTTTACGGTTGTACGGCTGGCCCACAATACTCCAGGCAGCTCATCTACCCAATTACCCCGGCTTCCTTTGAGCTTCTTCTTTATGCCTTTTAGTATGGTTTTGTTTACAGATTCGACTTGACCGTTGGTTTGGCAGCGAGAGACCGAAGAGAATCTAGTCTGAATGTTGAACCGAATGCAATAATCTCTCGTCGTGGCACTGTTGAATTGTTTTTCGTTGTCAGATATGATAATTTGTGGCACCCCATAACGAGTGATGATATTCCTCCACAAAAATTGGCAAATTTGCTTATCCGTTATTGAGCGCAGCGCCTCGGCTTCGACATACTTGGTGAAGTAATCTATAGCCACGAGGATGAATCTACGTTGCCCACTAGCTGGGGGAAAGGGACCCAATAGATCGATCCCCCATCTATCAAATGGTAAGAGGGCCTGGATGTGGGAGAGATAGTTGGAGGCCCGGCGAGGCACCTCTCCATAGAACTGACATTTTTCACAAGTTTTCACTAGCTTCTCTGCATCGGCCTTCAAGCTTGGCCAGTAATACCCATTTCTCAAGACTTTTCCGATGAGAGTCCGAACTCCTTGATGAAGTCCGCAGGTCCCTTCGTGAATTTCTCTTAGGATGTACTTGCCTTCGGATGGGGTGACGCATTTGAGGAGGGGATGGGTATATGACTTCTTATACAGTGCCCCATCGTACCATTCGAACCACTTGGCTTTCTTCAGAATAATCGGGCCCAATTCGGGATCCTCGGGTAGTTGTCCGTCGCGAAGAAGTGAGATGTAGGGGTCCATCTATGAATCAGTCCGATTCACCCCTCCCACAAAGGCGTTGATACTTGGACACGGCAAAACTTCCCAAACAATGTTTCTAGGTTCATCACTAATGGCCGAGCTAGCCATCGTTGAGAGGGCGTCAACTTGTGCATTTTCTGATATGGGGATGTGGCTTATGACAACCGAGTCAAACTTGACCATAGCCTCCTTTACCTTGGTGAGGTACATTTTCATGTTATCGTCTTTAGCTTCGTATTCCACATTTACCTAGCCGGCTACTAGTTGCGAATCTATGTGGGCGGTAACTTTCCTGGCTCCAGATGCCAAACATATTCCTATACCTAACAATAGCGCTTCGTATTCTGCCTCATTATTAGTTGCCATAAAACCGAATCTCACTGCATGTTCTAGCCTGGCTCCATCAGGCGATATTATCGGAAGCCCGGCACCTGAACAACTCCGGGTCGAAGACCCGTCAACGTACAACTTGCAACTTTCTTCAGTTGTAACTTCTTCCAATGATCCTGTCATCTCAGAAATGAAATCAGCAAGGGCTTGCGCTTTAATAGTTGTTCTAGGCTCAAACTCAATCCCATAGTCGGCCAGCTGATTTGCCCAATCTGCCACTCGGGACGATTGATTTTTACTTTCTAAAATTTTCCTCTTAGGCTGAGAGGTCCGAACTAAGATGGGGTGGGATTGAAAATATGGCTTCAACTTTCTGCTTGCCATTACCAGCGCGAAGATGGGTTTTTCTATTGCCGAATACCGGGCCTCGGAGCCGCGGAAGGCGTGACTAATATAATACACTGGTAATTGCTGTTTCTCCCGCTTAGCCACTAGAACGGCACTGACCGAATAGTCGGAAACTGAGACATATAAATACAACATTTCACCCGGCAAGGGTGACACCAACTTTGGCATTTCTGCCAGATAACTCTTCAAGATAAGAAAGGCTTCTTCGGCCTCCTCATTCCAAGTGAACTTATGTTGCTTCAAGACTTTAAAAAAGGACGAGCATCTATCGGCTGATTTAGACATAAAGCGGCTTAGAGCAGCAATGCAGCCGATTAGGCGTTGCACCTCTTTAACCGTTTTCGGCGATCTCATTGACATAATTGCCTGAATTTTGCCGGGGTTTGCTTTGATCCCCCTCTCGTCCACTAAGAAGCCGAGACATTTGCCCCCATTCACGTCGAATACACACTTCTCCGGATTGAGGCGCATCTGGTTTAAACGCAAAATCTCAAACGTTTCTCTCAAGTGTTCGGCGTGATCCTCAGCATTCTTGCTTTTGGCAATCATATCATCGATATATACTTCGAGGCTTCGACCGATCTGTTCTTTGAATACCTTGTTGATCATACGCTGATAAGTAGCTCTCGCATTTTTCAATCCAAAAGGCATCACCATATAGCAGTATACCCCGGAAGGGGTGATGAAAGTTGTATGGGGCATATCTTCCACGACTTGTGGGATTTGGTGGTATCCAGCGTTGGCATCCATGAAGCTCAGCAACGCATGCCCAGCGGTCGAATCAACCAACTTGTCTATCTTGGGCAGGGGATAGTGTCCTTGAGGCAAGCCTTGTTGAGATCGGTGAAGTCTACGCACATGCGCCACTTCCCTGAAGGTTTTTTGACAAGGACGACATTTGCAAGCCAGTCAGAATACTTGCACTCCCTTATAAACCCTGCCCAGAGAAGCTGATCAACTTCTTCTTTTGCTGCCTTCGCCCTCTCAACGCCTTGGTGTCTCAATTTTTGTTTTACCGGTTTGTGGCCGGGTTTGATGTCTAAGCGGTGGGAAGCGACCTTGGCAGGTATGCCGGGCATTTCTTCGACAGTATAAGCAAACACTTCTCTATACTGCCGAATGACCTCGATGATGCTCTCTCTTAGAGGTCCGGCTAAATTCCTTCCCAGACGTATTTTTTCTTGGCCCCAAAGGGCAACTTCTTCATAGCCTTCTAGAGGCTGAGATTGAGATGTTCTAGAGGCTGAGATTGAGATGTTCTTGTCGGCGCTATCTTCGGCTCCCATCTTGAGCGTATTGACTTGACATTCTCGATTGTTCTTCTGATCTCCATACAAAATTCCAACTTTACCGTCATCTTTCTCGTATTGGATGAGTAGCTGGTAGGTCGATATGACGGCTTTGATCTTGTTTATCAAGGGCAGGCCCATGATGATGTTGTAAGGGAATTGGATATCAACAACTATGAAACGAACGGGCAAGGTCCGTCCATTTCCTTTCTCCCCGAAGCGAACTAGCAAGACTATCGTCCCCGAGGGACAAACTCAACTTCCCCCAAATCCTACAAGGGGCCGGTCAAGCTTTTCCAAATGCTCTAGGTCGTATTTCAATTGTTTCAGACAATCCATCGTAATCAAGTCGGCGGTGCTCCTAGTATCAACTAATACTCTTCTTACATTCATAAGTCCCACTTTGAGGGTGAGGACGACAGGGTACGCGTGGGGGTGTTGTGTTCCTTGTGATATTCGCACCAAAAGTCCATGTTCCTTCTGTTTTTTGATGTCGATATCCTTGGAGGTACCGGCAACTGATCTCTAATTGAGTAGAAAATATCCCTTTGGCTTCGATTAAAGCGTGATTCGGCAACATCTTTTACTTCCAACGCCGGATAAGCTTGGACTTGTCTCCGACCTTCTTCTCTGGGAGGTTCCATGGGTGATCTGAATCTCTCCCTCCCAAACCTGTCTGAATTCCGCCGGTTAGGCGTCGCTTCTTGTGAACGTCCAGCCCTCTCTTTTTTCTTCCTTGAATCCAAGGGTGTGCATATGTCAGAAGCCCGGATGAACCTTTGCACAATGTCCATGGCCTCAGAGTACGTTGTAATGTCATGTTCCAATAACTTCCACTTCAATTTTGGTGTTCTCACACCATTAATGAGGACGGGGACCGTGGTGGCGTTAGTGGCCCACGGTATGGATAAGACTTCTTCGTGGAATCTCTGAACATAAAAGGTCATGGACTCTCCTTCTTTTTGGATGATAGACATCAAGTGCAGGTTTGATTTCTTTTGCCTTTTTGAGGCGACGAAGTGATCGAGAAATAAGGCTTCTAGGACGGCGAAACTATCTACGCTCCCAGGTGGTAGGGACGTGTACTAATTGAGCGCCAACCCTGATAAGATAGTTGGAAAAAATTTACAAAGCATGGCTTCACACGTAGTGCTCACCGCCATATGGGCGCGGTAGGAAGCTAGGTGTTCGGCGGGGTCTTCGGATCCGTTGAACGGTTTCACAGCGGGTACTTTCACTTTGTTCCGGTTAGGAACTCATAGTATTCTGGCAGATAGGGGTGTCTTGAAGATGGTAAGGGCCGAATCCGAACCGTCCCTAACGTATTATTCTTTTACGTAATCGTTCCTTTCGTACCTCTCCTAGTACATAGGGCTTTCGTAGGATTCTTCCACCGGGTTCTTCCCTTCCCTTTTGGAATTCAGCTAAGTTCTAGCGTCCTGTTCTTTCTTTCTTCTGTTGATGATTTTTCAGGCGTCAAACCTCGAGCTTCCTGACTGTTCAAGCATCCGGCTAGGAGCCTGTCGGGTTCGGCCAGGGGGTATCTGGTTTGGGTGTGAGGCAGAAATTGGCATGCCCCATGTAGGTTGTAATATCTGGTTGGGAGCTTGATCTTGTTGCAAGGGTGACTCCTGACTTTCCGCGATGTCCTCTACCCAGAAGTCAAGGGCCTCCCTTTGATGCGTAGGGATTTGTTACGTCTGGCGACGGGCAGAATGTTGTTGTTGGGGTTGAAAGATGGAGGGCAAAGTTCTAACTGCCTGTTGAATGGACTCTTGAAAACGAGTAGTGATTGTGGCCGTAAAAACATATAAATCTTGTCTAGTGACAAAGTTGGGTGGTTGAATCCCAGCATTGGGATCTTGGTCGTGGACGGAATTGGCAGAATGATGTTCAGACTGCCTGGTGTTAGCTCTTGTGTTTCTTTTGGAGTTCATCGCTTTTGATTGTGAAAGTGAGTGAAAAGGAAGGTGCTTGTCTCTCTCCCCACAGACGGCGCCAAATGTTTCTGCGTAGAACTCGAGTCGAATCTCCCTGACCGGAAGGTGATGTCTTCGACTGTTAGGAATGTCCGAATACTGGATTGTAAGGCTGAATACCTACAAAACGAATAGAGTTACTTGTCCGGGGGCTGCTTCCCAGAAAGCCCCTCCAACGCTCAAGTCAATGGTCGGTTTAAGTGTAAGTAATGGAGACTAAAAATGGTAATTTAGAGAGAGAAAAAAAACACCATTTATGGTTGAGAATGTGGGTATTTATAAGCTTCATAGGTTTGATGAGACCGCCTCAGGGGCATTCTAGTAATTTTGCCCCAAGGCGGGTCAACTTGGGTGTTGACTGGATTGATTGGACCCTTTGACCTGGCCCAACTCAGTGGGGGTTAATTGATCCAATAACATATATATACGAAACATAACTACCAACATAAATTAGCAAGATCTATGGCAACCTTGTCTTTCACTTCGCGCATTTTCATGTCCGTCAATTTGAGTCTTTCCCTTGGAGTGTCGTATGAAATAATTGAAAAGTTAACACATCTAATTAGATTTTCTAATAAATATATAATATTATAATTTAAGAACATAATAAATAGTTACGGCATCAATATTTTCTACCCCGACGTTTTTCACTGCTTGTATGATATCATCCATAAATTTAATAACGTAAAAGCCGCAGTCAACGCTATTATCTTGGTAAAAATACTATGAAAAATATATTATATCTTAGTGCCAAAAACACTTCAAAACCGTTCATATCACAACTTAACACGTGATTTCAAGCATATGAGTATTATTTTCGATTCCAACAACTTCAACACAATAATATATAACAAATAATGGTGTGTGCCAAGTTTCATGCATAACAAACCAACTTTAAATTATTTTACGTGCGAAAGTGACAAAAATGCTTCAAAACCGTTAAAATCGCAACTTAACACGTAATTTCATGCATTTGATAAATATTTTCGATTCTAACCATTTCAACACAATAATATATACCATATAGTGCTTTGTGCTAAGTTTCGTGCATAACAAACCAAGTTTAAGGTATTTTACGCGCGAAAGTGACAAAAATGCTTCAAAACCGTTAAAATCGCTACTTAACACGTAATTTCAAGCATTTTAAAATTATTTTCTATTCTAAACACTTAAACACAATAATATATACCAAATAGTGTTGTGTGCCAAGTTTCGTGTATAACAAACCAAGTTTAAGCTATTTTACGCGCGAAAGTGACAAAAATGCTACAAAATCGTTAAAATCGCAACTTAACACGTAATTTCAAGCATTTGATAATTATTTTCGATTATAAACACTTCAACACAATATTATATACCAAATAGTGTTATGTGCCCAGTTTGGTGCATAACAAACCAAGTTTAAGCTTTTTTACGCGCAAAAGTGACAAAAACGCTTCAAAATCGTTAAAATCGCAACTTAACACGTAATTTCCAGCATTTTATAATTATTTTCGATTCTAACCATTTCAACATAATAATATATACTAAATAGTGTTGTGTGCCAAGTTTCGTGCATAACAAACCAAGTTTAAGCTATATTAAGCGCGAAAGTGACAAAAACGCTTCAAAAATGTTAAAATCGCAACTTAACACGTAATTTCAAGCATTTATTAATTATTTTCGATTCTAACCACTTAAACAATAAAATATATACCAAATAGTGTTATGTGCCAACTTTCGTGCATAACAAACCAAGTTTAAGCTATTTTACGCGTGAAAGTGACAAAAACGCTTCCAAACCGTTAAAATCACAACTTAACACGTAATTTCAAGCATTTGATAATTATTTTCGATTCTAACAACTTCAACACAGTAATATATACCAAATAGTGCTATGTGCCAACTTCCATGCATAACAAACCAAGTTTAAGCTATTTTACGCGCGAAAGTGACAAAAACGCTTCAAAACCGTTAAAATCGCAACTTAACATGTAATTTCATGCATTTGATAATTATTTTTGATTCTAACCACTTCAACACAATATATATATATATACCAAATAGTGTTGTGTGCCAAGTTTCGTATATAACAAACCAAGTTTAAGTTATTTTACGCGTGAAAGTGACAAAAACGTTTCAAAACCATTAAAATCGCAACTTAACACTTAATTTCAAGCATTTGATAATTATTTTCGATTCTAACCACTTCAACACAATAATATATAACAAATAGTGTTATGTGCCAAGTTTCGTTTATAACAAACCAAGTTTAAGCTATTTTACGCACGAAAGTGACAAAAATGCTTCAAAATCGTTAAAATCGCAACTTAACACGTAATTTCAAGCATTTGATAATTATCTTCGATTCTAACTACTTCAACACAATAATATATACCAAATAGTGTATAACCTATACCAAGTTTAACATTCGTATCAACCAACTCATTCATTTAACCATAAAAAACCCTAATTAAACCTAATTTACAAACTATAAAAAAATTATGATAAATTTAAAACTTAAAAACCACTATTACATGTACATTCATAAATAAAATGAAGAAATTATCAATAAAACATAACATGATATATATATATGATAAAATTTAAAACGTTAAAACAACTACATACACATTCATAAATTATGATAATTTTAAACCTAATTTACGAAATCAAAAATGAAAAAGATACCTTAAATTCGTGGGTTTGAGAACTTGAGGAACACAACAATGGAGGGTTAGTGTATAACCTATATAATCAAAACAAAAAATAAAATTAGTATGAAAAAACTAAGCCCTAAAACACAACTAATGAAGCTTGAACAACAATGGGTAAAATTATACCTTGAAGAAGAAGAGCAAAATTTTGTGGGTATTAATTCGTGTTTTTCGTGGGTTCTGTGTAGAAAAAGAGCAAGAAAGAGCAAATTTTCATGGGTTATGGAGTTTTGAAGAAGAAGAAGAGCAAGTTTCAAGAGAAGAACAACAAATTTTGCGCGTTCTAAAGAGCAACAATGGAGTTTTGTAAGTGAAGAAGAAGAGCAAATTTCATGGCTGGGTTTCGTAAAATGAAGAAGAGAAAACAGTAGGTTTAAGTGAATGTTGAAATGCGCGTTTTGAAAATTTTTTATGGGTGATTAGGTTTATTGGTTGCAGACATGGCAAAACCGCAGTCTTTGTGTATCTTTTTTGACCTGATTTGAGAATTAGGTTTATTGGTTGCGGTCAAGGCAAAAAACCGCAGCCTTTGTTTTTTTTTTATTGCTCATATTAGCTTCGTATAACTAAAAACCGTAGTGAATAAGTAGCAGCAAATACGTTTTTTTACCACTAGTGACTCCTCATTAATGTCAAATTCAGAATCAATGCTGAGGTTTTCAAAGTAAGAAATAAATACCTCAATATCTGGATTAATAACTTCATCTCCTTCACCTTGAAAATCTTACATTTGATTTTGTTGTTTTGTTGTTTGAAGCTGTAATTTTTTTCCCAATGCCCCCCAACCCCCCTAACAAATTAATTTCTATTGTTTTGTTGTTTTTGTAGAATTGATGATAGAGATGGGATTGGATCCAAATTCTTATAAACTAAATGGAAAGTGGAGTGGATAGCTAAGAATGAAAAGAGATGAAGAAATGAAGTGAATTTGCCTCTATATATAGAAATCTGATGTAATTTAAGTATTTTGGGGGGAAGTGAATTTGGGGGGAAATTGAATTTTTAAGAAATGAACTTTGGACTTTGGTAAATTGTGTATATTTGGTGGAAAAATTGTATTTTGGGGGGAAGCCAATTTTTGGGTGGGTAAGTTATTGGGAATAAGTTGACCATGTGCTGATGTGAATTTCTTTCCTTTTTGTAATCTGACATGTTTCTAATTAGTTCTCCATGTGCTGTAAATTAATGATCTAATTACTCCTATTTTTCTTTTTCATTTTTCATCAAATAATATTAAAAAATTCCTATAAAGCAACTTTCCACCTGCTGCTCATCATTGCACAGTGGCTTCTTAATCTTTGTGCCCATGCATTTATAGCAAGTAAACCTAAACAGAGGAAGTAAATCATTAGCCTAACTCCGAATACATATTTTGACTCTAGCCTCTTTTCTCTCTTCGTTTTTTTCTCGAAAGGATCTAGTCTCTATTGTTAAATTTTGGGACTAATAATAAATTTATGGTTTAATTGATAATGCCTATAACTTTTTTTTATTTTTGGTTTTTTCATTTTTAGTTATAAATAAAATTCATTTTCTCTATATATATTTTAGAGTTATTATATGCATTTATTGAATTCGATCTACTCATATATCGGATTTTAAAGTCATATGGTGAAAGTTTAGAGTTTTGTTATCAATTCGATGGTAAAAGTTTAATACTTTCTCGTTCTTTTTTGTTGTTATCGTTTATTTTTTGCACAGTTTTTAAACCAAATTTTAAACCTCATTATCTTTAAATATGTATAATAAAAAAATTATAAAAAGTACAAATTAAGATTGATTAAGATTGATCTGCAGAACTGTGCTCCTAGTTTTTTTATTAAGATTGATCTGCAGAAGGCATATGACACTATGGAATGGTTGTTTCTTAAGGAGATGTTGGTTGCTCTCAATTTTCCGACTCACTTCATATCCATTGTGATGACATGTATCACCTCTACTAGCTACTCCTTACTGATAAATGGATGTCCGTCCCCTACCTTTCAGGCTCGTCGAGGTTTACGTCAGGGTGACCCTTTATCACCCTTACTATTCGTGCTTGGAATGGAGTATTTGTCTAGACTTTTGCGAAGTGTTGAGGGTAGCTATGGTTTTCACCCTAGGTATAGGAGAATTAAATTGACTCATCTCTACTTTGCGAATGATTTGATGTTGTTTTGTAAAGGGGATGTTTCTTCGGTCCGTACGCTTTATAACTGCATCCAATGCTTCTCTCAGGTCTCAGGTTTACGCGCCAATCCGTCTACATCTGCCATCTACACGGCAGGGGTTGCTTCCCATGTCCGGGAGGCTATTGGAGATTTAACTGGTTTCACCTTTGGCACTCTGCCCTTTCGTTACTTGGGTGTTCCTCTCTCGTCTAAGCGTTTGTCCATAGTTGAGTGCGAGCTTTTAGCTGATATGATGACGAGTAGGATTAGGAATTGGCAGGCTAAGCACCTGTCTTATGCGGCTAGACTCCAACTCATAAATTCGGTTTTGATGGGGGTGTCTTCATATTGGTGCCAAATGTTCATTTTGCCAAAGAAGGTTATCCGTTGTATAAATGCTATCTGTAGATCGTTTCTTTGGCTTGGGACTGCAAACTCTCCTAAACCGGGGTTGGTAAATTGGAACGAGGTTTGTGAGCCTAAGAATGTCGGCGGACTTGGTATTCGCAATCTTCACATATGGAACCAGAGTGTTGTTGGGAAGATTGCTTGGCATGTGTATGTACTGAAAGAGTCTTTGTGGGTTCGGTGGGTGCATGGTGTGTATACCAAAGGAGGTAGATGGGAGGTATTCAATGCACCCCCAAACGCTAGTTGGGTGATGAGGAAGCTTTGCCTTGTTAAAGATACTCTAAAGGAATGGATTTTTCAGGATGCGTATTCCATTAAACTAGTCTACTCAGAGCATTTCAAAGTATGTGCCAAAGTGCGATGGAGGTTTGTGGTTTGGAACAAAATGTCTATTCCTCGCCATCGCTTTTGTGTTTGGCTTGTGGCACTAGGGAAGCCGAAGACTAAGGCCCTTTTCTCTTCGTTTGATCTGATTGGATTTGATCTGAATTTACTAAGGTCTGATCTGATCTGATCTGATTTGGTCTGATCTGGTCTAATTGATCGATCGATCCGATCCGATCGTCGAGTGATCCGATCCGTCCGGTCTAGTCGATCCGTGCGTCCGTCCGATCGATCCGTTCGTTTGATTTGATTTGGTTTCATTGAGTTTGTTATTAATAATAGTAGTTAAGGTATTATTATTATTATTATTATTATTATTATTATTATTATTATTATTATTATTATTATTATTATTATTATTATTATTATTATTATTATTATTATTATTATTATTATTTTGATTTGATTTGGTTTCATTGAGTTTGTTATTAATAATAGTAGTTAAGGTATTATTATTATTATTATTATTATTATTATTATTATTATTATTATTATTATTATTATTATTATTATGTTATTATTATTTTTTTATTATTATTATTATTGATTATTATTTATGTTATTATTATTATTATTATTATTATTATTATTATTATTATTATTATTATTATTATTATTATTATATTATATATTATGTCTTATTATATATTACATATACATAGTTCTCCATCTAATAATAATATACATTACATTCTATATAATGATGTATATTAATATCTAATATGGTCTAATATATCGGTGGACCTACATCACCATTAATGTATATGTGTCGATGATTAATAATAATAATAGTAATAATAATAATAATAATAATAACTAATAATAAAATAATAATAAAATAATAATAACAATAATAATAATAATAATAATAAAATATACATAATATATTATTAATAATAATAAAATAAAAAATAATAATAATAATAATAATAATAATATATAATAATAATAATAATAATACAAATAATAATAAATAATAATAATAGTATGATACGATCGATCTAATCGATCGATCGTCGGTCTGAGTCCGGTCGGTCGATCGAATAGTTCGATCGATCGATCGATCGATCCGGTCGATCTGATCTGATTCCAATAAGAATACGTAATAAGTCATAAAAATAAGTTGAAAAAAACACCTTCTAAGGATAAACTGTACAGTCTCGGTGTGACATTCGATGCTTTATGTCCTTTGTACGCTACTACTACTGTAACTGTGCGGCATTTGTTTTTCGACTGCCCGTTTAGTAGGAAATGCCTTGATGGCTTAGAAGCATGGGTGGGAGTTCGGTTCAAGAGCATTACAACTATGGATTTCCGTAAATTGAAAGTAAGGAAATGACAGCAACATATTTTACGTACCATTTATGCGTGCGCAATTTATAACATATGGAGGAGTAGGAATATTGCTAGTTGGGATCATTTGGTTCCTCACCCGAATCATTTGGTTGGGCTGATTAAAGCACAGGCTGAGTGTAGAATTAGAACTCTTGGACATGTTATTTCTTTGGCAAATTTAATTTGACATGAGAGAGTTGTTTTGTTTGAAGTTCTGTTGCTGGCTCATGTTGGTTGCTGTTGGTTGATCTGTTCCTTTGCATTTGTTATTTAAGTGCTTGCAAAGTGGTTAGTTATTGATATGTGCTCTTGGACTGTGGGATGATAGTGCTTTGCTTTTGACCTAGTTGTTGTGTTGCTGGTGGTTGCCATGTTTAAGCCCCTTTGATGAAGTGCATCTTCTTGCCACCTGCTGGATATATTGTACTGTTTAGAATATATTTCGTGCAGTTGGTATGGTTTTGTGGAGCTTGTTGCCTGATTGTTATTGAGGATTTTTTGAGGTCTGCTCTTTTGATTCAAGGAGGCAAGAGCTCTTGTTTCCTATGTCTTGCTGGTTGTGTGCAATCAATAGCTGGTTTGTGAGTTGCTGTTTGACATGTTGTTGTTCCTATGTCTTGCTGGGTTGTTCGTGCTATTGTGACTGTGGATCTTAGAGAAGGTTTTCTGCTGGTTTACTAGTCTGCTCTAAAGGGTGAATGTTGGGTCAGGATGCTGCTGATTGGAGTGATAATCTGTTATGGATGTTGTTGGTTGAGTGTGTTGATTCCTATGTTGGCATGCTACTGATTCAGAACCTGCCGTTTGAGACGTCCATGTGGTGCTGCTGCCTAGGCTGGCCTATGCTGTCTTGCTCAATCTGATGGTGCAAAAATTCGTAGTAGTTGCTGGTTATTGTCTCACTGATGTTTGTTGAGTTGCTGCCAGCCTGATCCTGCTTAATGACTGGACTGATGAATACTGAATGGTTGTTTCTGTCAGTGTTGATCTGCTGACTGCTCTTCTTGGGAGCTGGGCTGTGCTGCTACTGGTTTATGGTGTGTTACTGATTGTTTGTCTTAATGCCTTAAGTTGGTGGGCTCCCCTGGTTTGAAGCTGATTTGTTTGGTGCTGTTCCACTTGCCTTTGCAACTGCTGTTTTGTTTTGATGTTGCATGGGGTTTCTATGGGGATCTTCTATGTGCTGATGCTATGCTGAGCTGCTGCATGTTGTGATGCTGCTTTCTATTGATGTTTTTATACTGGTGGTGTGATACTTGAAGTTGATACATGTTGCCTTGAGATGCTGCTCTACTAATTGTTATGTAAAAGAGCCTGATGCTATGCTGTTTTTAAATGCAACTGTTGTTGTTGCTCTGTTCTGTTTCATGGCCCCAAATCAATTCTTGTGGCTTCTTTTCTTCTTGTGTCACTCTCTGGCTGCTGGTTGCTGGTCTGCTCATCGAGCCAACTACTGCTTACTTGCTGTCAGTTTGTTCCCGGGGTTGTGTTGAGGGAGTTTGTACTAGGTTGTCTACAGGATTGCCTGCTGATATTTTGTTGCTGGTTTGCTGGATTGATGGGCTCTTGTTGCTTTATGGCTATTAGCTGTTGTTGGAAATCCTTGTGATGCTGCTAGCTTATTTCATTTTATAGAGTTCCTGATTTTTGATTTGCTATCCTATATTACTTGTATAGCTTTGGATTTAGCTAGCACCACTGTGTTGGTTAGTTTTTTGGGCCTCGCTTGTCTCATATGCACATGAAGAGTGGGACGAGGAAATCCTTCATAGAAGATGGGCCTCATTGACACACTGATGCAAATAAGATAGGCTGAGATTTCCCTTGCCTTGATGTATTTGGTTTTTCTGGTAAATGAAAAAAAAAATTATTTGCCAAATATATATATATATATATATATATATATATATATATATATATATATATATATATATATATATATATATATATATATATATATATATATATATATATATTAAGACAAATCTAATCAGATCTCACATAAATATATTTTATCCTCTAAATATATTTCAAAAACATTAATGGTATGTTTGGCAACTTGAAATTCATTTTCAAATGTTGAATTGGGTCAAATACTATGTTTGGCAAATCTTGCATTTGAAATTTGGAATTAGCTCAATTTCATAGACTTTCAATAATCATGTAAAATTTGGTCAAGCATCAAAAAATTCCAAGCATTTAGGTGTCATTTACAATTCTTGAATGTGAATATCAAAATCAAATTCACTATTTTCAAATGAATTCTATGTTACCAAACACTACCTAATCAAATTTCTATTTCTTTAAGGTGAAATATTTCAAATGAACAAACATTAGGAAACGAAAAGAGTATTACATTTAGTTTTGTTTAATTCAACACAAAAGTTTGGAGTCTTACTAAAGCTCTACTTCTTTTGTTCAATTCAACACACTTATTTTACTACCATATTTTAATATTACATTCAGTTTTGTTTAATTCACTGAATTTAAATCTTCTATTGTGACATTATCACTACTTAAAATTGCTTACGTGTCATATCTTCAACAAAAATATTTCTCCAACACTCAATGATGATGCCATTGTCTTTATGACTATTTTTTTGTCTTTGACTGTATTACTCACAACATTTAATATATTAATATATTATTTCTTTTTTCGATTATTTATAAAATCTTTTTAAATTTATTTATTAAAAGAGTATTATCTAGTGTGTTGGATATTTTCAGATGAACATACTCCCTCTGTTCTTTTTTATTTCTCCACTTTACCTTTTGCATGCATTTTTTAGAAAATTTTAAGCCTTAATATCTCTAAGTACGTATTAAAAAAAATTATAAAAATAATATATTAAAAAGTTTACATCAAGACAAATTAACAAGATCTCACATGAATATATTTTATCTTCAATATATACTTCAAAAATCTAATTCAAATTTCTCTCTCTTAAAGTGGATAATCTTAACGTGAACAAACAAAAAAGATCGGAGGGAGTAATATGCTTTTGTTAAGATTTTTTGTTATTTATACAATTGGTTATTTAAATGCAATGCTTAATTATACTATGATTCAGGTTGTGACTATTTTTTTGCAAGTCAATTATATTTTTCACGACAAAAACTTTTTTCGTTTAAACATTTATAATAAAATAATTTTACATTTTTTTGTGTTAAGTATGGTTTTGAGTATAAATTAATTTAATTTATGACAAAAAAGTTAATAAAACCATGAATCGCACGCTCACAATTTAGTTCAGTTTATTCAAAAGCTTACGACCCTAAAGAATATGCCCTTAGAAAAATATACTTTAATTTATTTGCATAATTTTATCTGACATTATTAAAATGTAACGTATATGTTATACCATATCTATAATAAGTTTCTACTTTTGAGTTGTTCACTATGATTAAATAATCAACAATCTGAGAATAATTGATAGGAATTATGAAATACATTAAAAATGAAGAGCTCGAGAAGTTACCTTTGAAAAATTGAAACATTAGGACTTCTATGTCTCAGGTTTTCTTTCTCTCCATTTTTTGCGGTCTACTTTCTTGTTTGTTACTTTTTATATCCCTTTCAGAATTGAGATACTTTGATTCAAAAAGCATCATCACATATTTAGTTAAATGATGTTTTTTGTTAATTTTTATCATAATTACAATTTGTAAGCAATCTAAGATAAATTATAAAAATAATACTCCCTCCCATTCATTTCAATTGTCACATTTAAGTTGGGCACATATATTAAGAGTGAGATGGGGTCCACCAAAAAGGTGGTAGTTGGGTATTTTAATTGATTAAATTAATTGTAAAGGTGATAGGTTGGGTATTATAAGTAGTAAAAGTGGGGATATATTGGTCATTACTTGTGTGAACATGTGGTATTTTGGTAAAAAAATCATTGACAAAAATGAAAATCAGACAATTAAAGTGAATTGCCCAAATAAAAAAATGGGACAATTAAAATAAGTTGGAGGATATATATTATAGGATGAAGTATAAATATGTGGTATGAAATGAAAATATAAATTAAATATGTAGGTAAAAAAATATGAGTCATGATTAATAAATAAAATATGGCTAAATCATAGACTAAAATGGAAATATCTCGTGACACAAAAGGGGGACTAATTGATACCAAAAGGATATTGTATTTGTGTTCAATGTAAGTTTTGTTTTATGGTATATTTGACGATTTGGAATTAATTTTTAAATTTTGAATTGGGTTAAATATTATATTTGGCAAATTTTGAATTTGAAAAGTGGAATTGGATCACTTTTATAGACTTGCAATAACAATGTAAAACTTGGTCAAGTATGAAAATTTGCAAATTCTAACTATTTACGATTCTTGAATTTGAATATCAAAATTAAATTTTCTATTTTCAAATGAATTCTATGTTGTCAAACACTACCTAAACTTAATCTATATTATTTTAGTTTGTACTAATTTAATAATTAAAATTTTTTTCTAATAATTGTACTTGATTGTACTTGTCAAGTAAAATACTTACTATTTTAAAACTTCCTCCGTTCCATAATACTCACTACATTTTCCATTTTGGGAAATTTCATATTACTTGCTACATTTCCTTTTTGTTAGTAAAAAACCAATCATTTAAAGTTATACCTATTCCTATTTTTATCCTACTCTATATTTAATTACTCTTATTTTTCTTTTTCATTTTTCAACAAATCGGAACGGAGGAAGTATGTTTAAGATTAGTACAAGACTTCTAGCCTTCTAGGAGTGGAGTAGAGTAGTAGCTATTTGGCGCATTGAAAGGACACCTTTTCTTATACCTTTTCATTTCCAATTTCAAGTGCTGGGCCTTGCTACTTGTTTGTACTGTTAGTACTCTTTTTCCCTTTTTACGTACTGCTACTAATCTACTATTAGTCGGTCTCCTGAGAGACCGTCTTTCTGATAAACGTCTCTTAGACCCAATTCATTAAAGCTTATTGCCTACATTTACTCTATATTTATCCTGATGGGCCAACCCATTTAGAGATAGTCTCTCAAATAGACCGTCTCTCACAAGAAATTGTGATCTACTATCTCCGTTTCAATTTACTTGCAAGACTTTTTTCTTTTAGATACTACCTCCTATTCAGCCTAAATGTCTCATTTAGTTTTTTGACACTATTCAGTCATCACTCTTAATTTGTATTTTACTATTAATTTATAAGTTAAAACATATTCATGTGGGATCTTGTTTGATTCGTCTCAATACTAGGATTATTAATATCAAAATTTTATAATTTTTAATTAAGAATAATTTAAAATATTAAGGGTTAAATTGTTGCCTCGACAAGTGTGAAAAAACTAAATGGGACATTTAGGCTGAATAGGAGGGAGTATTTCACAATACTTGTGTCAATACCTTTTTTTTGGCTAAAAGTAACTCAATAATTTTCTATTTTATCCCTATTTTATACTCCCTCCACCCCTTTTTATTGTCCACTTTCTTATGGGCATGCAAATTAAGAAAAATGATAGTGGTGTATTTTAAGTGATTATAATAATTATAAAGGTAGTAGTTGGGTTATTTAAGTGATTATAATAATTGAAAAGGTGGTAGGTGAGGTATTTTAAATAATATAAGTTGGGGTAGTTGGGGGTATTTAGGTAAAAAGTCTTTGCCAAAAATAGATAGTGGACAATTAGAGTGAATTGACTAAATAAGAAAAGTGAACAATAAAAAAGAATCGAAGGGAGTAATATATTAACTTGTTACCTACTAATATTAGGAGATACAATAGACATTATGCATTTGACAATGACATTTCTTAAAACTTGTACCAAAAGGCAATGTTACAACTAAATAAGAAATGATGAAGTATCTTTTATTAGTGAGTCTCTTGAGAGACCATCTCTAAGATTCGTCTCTGTAGGAAATTTAACATATTTAGTTTTATTCTCCAATCTGTATTTATGTTAATTATTCTGTTATTATTCTATTGCTGTAATTAGCTAACATATACTTGTATATATTCTGGCTTTGGCCATTAGTAATGATAATACAAACAGTATTCAAAACCTAATTACTTTGTCTTAATTCTTAATTCCGCATTATTTTCATGGTATTAGAGTCGAAGGTGTTTTTCGAGGATGTTTAAACACCGTATTAGGCTGTCATCATCTACCATACCCTTACGTTTCACCATGGCAGAATTCGAACGAAACACAAACACAGAAAACCCAAACCAGCTTTTGACAATGGCACAAAATGGAGCAAGTACTCCGTATGTTCCAGCAAATGAACAAACCTGAACAACCCGAACCCATGGCACCATCAGATCTGAAGGTGTCTGAGAAATTAACCTACCATAATTACACCATGTGGTGTAAACTGATGCACATAGCCATTGACAGTATGGGGCGGCTCAATCACATCATTGTCGTCCCGCTAAAGCCGACAGATCCGAATTATAGGCAGTGGAAGCAATGCGATTCAACCGTATTATCATGGATTATCACAAACATAGAGTCAGAATTGGTGAACAAATTCTTGGATTACAGTACAGCCTATGACCTATGGAAGGAGATCGAAACTCTCCTTGGAAGTGGAAGAGATGAGTTACAAATTTTTGATCTCAACACCAAGGCAAATGCTATTAAATAAAATAATGATACGGTTGGAGTTACTTCATGAAATTGAACACAATTTGGAAGGAGATTGACCGGTGAATGCCGAACCCCATGAAACACGATGTGGACATAACTATCTTCAACACCTACATTCAAACTCAGAGACTATACCAATTTTTGGCCGGATTGGATGAATCACTTGACAAAGAACGTCGAGATCTGTTAAATTTGGTGCCCCTCCCAACTTTAGACATGGCATATGCAGCAATTAGAAGAGAGATATCAAGGCGTGGGATAATGATCCACACCTCATCATTGGGGAAAACCCCCTCAGAGATCGATTGTGGCCTCATCGCACACCGCCGGTCGGAAAAATCGTCACTCCGGCGAGAAGATAAAACAAACCTGAAATGCAGTCATTGTGGTGGTTCGAGACACACCAAGGAAGAGTGCTTCAAGCTTATTGGCTGCCCAGAATGGTGGGAAGATCTACAAAAAAAGAAGGCTGCCACCAAGGCGCCGGTAAACCGGGCTGGCGACAAAGCCCTCTTAAGTGCTGCAGACCTTACCGGCGATGAGGAGAACCACATTAATGGAGGTTGGCATGGGACAGCAATGGAGGCAAATGAAAGATCCAGAAACATGACAGGAGAGAGAGACGCACAACCAGCCAAGGAGGAAGGTGAGATCTTTCCTAAAATAGCTTTATATAGTGGAAAACCTAAACCCCCTTTAACCCTACCCAAAACCGACACCCTTTTTAAAAAAATAAAAACCATTTCTTCCCCACTCAACCGGCCCATAATTACCACAAAGGCCCAAAATAATTTAACTCACACAAATACTTCCCATAAATCTTTACCTTGGATCTTTGATTGTGGTGCTACCGAAACCATGACCTTTGATCCTCATGACCTTATCACCCATAAACCCGTGACCTACTCCTATATTAAAACTGCTAATGGGGAATGTGCTACAATTCGAAGTGCTGGCTCGGTTAATGTGTCTCCTTCTATGCAATTGAAAAATTGTTTATTCGTCCCGGCTTTGTCTCACAAGTTGCTTTCTGTTAGCCAACTTACTCGTGAACTTAATTGCACTCTTCTCATGACTTCTACTGGTTGTATTGTGCAGGATGCTCAGACCGGGAACATCATTGAACGTGGTACTGAACGAGGGGGATTGTACTATGTTGATGAGACGACTCACAAAGGCCAAGCTTTGCTTGCTCGCGGTTCATCTGATCAACATTTCTGGTTATGGCATCGACGTCTTAGTCACCCTTCTTTAGCTTATTTAAAACATTTGTTTCCGTCTTTTAAGAATAATCTTGTGTCTTTGGACTGTGAAACTTGTGTTTTGGCCAAGAGCCATAGACATTCATATTTGCCAAGTGTAACACATGCTAGTAGTCCGTTTACTTTGATACATTCAGATGTTTGGGGACCAGCTTCCAGTTTTGCTAATAGTACTTATTCATATTATGTCCTGTTTGTTGATGATTGTACTCGCATATGCTGGGTTTATTTTCTGAAACATAAATCTGAGGTGTTCTCTGTTTTTGTCACCTTCTATACTATGCTTTGTACCCAATTTCATGCTAAACCCAAAATCCTTCGTTCTGATAATGGGGGGGAATTTGTCAACTCCTCCATGACTCAATTTTTATCAGAACATGGGATGATCCACCAAACCTCTTGTCCATATACCCCACAGCAAAATGGAGTTGCTGAGCGCAAAAATCGTACCCTTCTTGAGATAACTCGAGCATTACTCCTAGAATCTAATTCTCCTTCATCTTTTTGGCCTGAAGCTATTGCTACAGCAACCTACCTTACCAACCGACTTCCATCTAAAACCTCTCCATTACAAAACACCTCTCGAAATTCTTGGCTCTTTTGTTCCTGTCCCTTCCTTTCACTCTTTACAGCCTCGCATATTTGGGTGTGTTGTTTATGTTCACCTTCCCAAACATACTCGTACTAAACTTGAACCCTGGGCCATTAAGTGTGTTTTTGTTGGATACGGAGTGAACCAAAAAGGGTACAGGTGTTATGATCCCATTCATAATCGAATGTATACTACCATAGACTGTGATTTCTTTGAGCAGTCCTATTACCATACCCAGCATCGTCCTCAGGGGGAGACTACTAGTGATGACTTGAGCTGGCTTATATGTCCAGTTGTGATTGATCAGGAACCAAAAGAGCAGGTAGGCAACGCTACCGATGTCGACACTGAAAACATAGTATCTCCTTTTTAGAACCAGATTGTCCTACCGACTGAGCATCCAGAGGAGCCACAGGAGGTAACTGTTGATGAACCTAATACTATTGAGAATGAAAATATTTCTAATGATAATAGTGCAGATGCAGAAGTACCACACAGGTATGAACTACCTCCCAGGAGTACAAGAGGAATACCTCCTAGAAGGTATGATCCAGAGTATGAAGCACAGAAGTCCAGATATCCTCTTAACAGGGGAAATGATGATAATTTTTCTCTCTCAGTTGTTGCCTTTAATACTGCTCTCTACTCCAGTGACATACCAAGGAATGTTGATGAAGCTCTTAGTGATCCGAAATGGAAGAAAGCCATGGAAGAAGAGATATTTGCATTAGACAAAAATGAAACTTGGGAGAAATGTGAATTACCGAAAGGAAAGAGAATGGTAGGGTGTAGATGGGTGTACTCTATCAAATATCGAGCTGATGGTACGATCGAAAGGTTTAAGGCCAGATTGGTTGCACAAGGGTACACACAGACATATGTGGTTGATTACTCAGAAACTTTCTCTCCTGTTGCTAAACTTGATACCATTCGTGTCTTGTTTTCTATTGCTGCTAATAAGGACTGGCCTCTACACCAGGTTGATGTGAAGAATGCTTTCCTCCATGGAAGAATAGAGGAAGAAGTATACATGAGGGCGCCTCCAGGGTTCTCAAGCGATTATGGGCCGGGTGAAGGATGTAGGTTGAAGAAAGTTCTCTATGGTCTAAAACAGTCTCCCAGGGCATGGTTCGGTCGATTTACTGCAGCTATGAAGAAGTTTGGGTATAGACAGAGCAACTCAGATCATACTTTGTTTCTTAAAAGGCAGAAGGGTAGAATCACGTGTCTGATAATTTATGTGGATGATATGATTATTACTGGAGATGATGCAGGTGAGATTGACGTCTTGAAGAAGCAGCTCTCAAGTGAGTTCGAGATGAAAGATTTAGGGCAATTGAAGTATTTTCTTGGCATTGAAGTTTTGAGATCGAAAGGAGGTATCTTTATAAGTCAGAGGAAATATATTCTGGATCTACTAACCGAAACTGGTATGGTAGATTGTAAACCAGCAGACACCCCTATTGTTACTCATCATGGTCTTTAATGATCGAAGGAGAAAAACTTGCAGATAGGGGATAGTATCAGAGATTGGTTGGGAAACTTATCTATCTTGCTCACACTAGGCCAGACATTGCATACGCAGTAAGTGTAGTAAGTAGATTTATGCATCAGCCACAGGTTCAGCATATGACAGCTGTTACAGTGGTAGAGGGATATTCTACAGAAAGAACGAACACCTAGATCTCTTAGCCTATACAGATGCAGATTGGGCTGGAGATAGAGACGACATGAGATCTACATCTGGATACTTCACTCTTGTTGGTAGAAATTTGGTTACATGGAAAAGCAAGAAACATAAAGTCGTGGCTCTATCAAGTGCAGAAGCAGAATTTCGAGGTATAACTAAAGGCATAACAAAAGTAATGTGGCTAATAAAACTTTTAGGAGAGTTACATCTTCCACAAAGGAGAGCCTGCAAACTTTTTTGTGATAATAAGGCAGCTATCAGCATCTCAAAAAACCCGGTTCAGCATGATAGAACCAAACATGTGGAGATTGACAGACACTTTATCAAGGAAAAATTGGAGAATAAGATCATAAGCCTTCCTTATGTCAGATCAAAGGATCAGCTTGCTGATATCCTTACGAAGGCCGTCAGTTCCGATGTTTTCGAGCAGACATTATGCAAGTTAGGTATCGGTGACCCGAAGACCTAACTTGAGGGGGAGTGTAGGAAAGTTAACATATTTAGTTTTATTCTCCAATCTGTATTTATGTTAATTATTCTGTCATTATTCTATTGCTGTAATTAGCTGACATATACTTGTATATATTCTGGCTTTGGCCATTAGTAATGGTAATACAAACAGTATTCAAAACCTAATTACTTTGTCTTAATTCTTAATTCCGCATTATTTTCAGTCTCTCGGGTCTAGTCCATTAAAATTTAATGCCTACTTTTACTCTAAATTTTTTTATGGGCCGACACAATCAAAGATGGTATCTTAAAAAGGCCGTCTATCAGAGGAACTTTTGTATATCTTTTTGCTCTTACTTTCTACAAACCTTTTATTAATGCATTTGTTGATTATTTATAAGATTTTTCTTAAGGTTCTAATAATCATTTATCTTGTGCATGAATGTCGCTAACCTTGCAAGTTTGAATACATTTAGAAATCAAATCCTCTTGAGAGTAAAAAGCATATATTAAGGCTTCAATCTTAATTATGTAAGTATATAATTAAAGTCCCATCATATGTTATGCTTCATTTGCTTTTTTTTCAATTGCACCAAAGTATATTTGCACATAGATGAAAGATTAAGGTAGTTGATGATAGTAAAATATCAATATTGTCATTGCTTATAATGAGATTAAGGGTCTATTTGGTATGTCAATGTTAGCTGGAATTACTCTCTGATGCAATATGGACATGTTTGGTAAAAAAAACAGCTAATAAGAAAGAAAATTCAAATACCCGTAAGAGTTATTGTGAAGCATTAAATATTACAAACTAATAATGCAAAATACAAATTACAAATGGGAATTTGTATTTATCCCTTTGTTGATGGTTAAAATAACCCAATTTTTATTTGTCGCCACCCTTTTAATAAAATCGCCACCCCAATTTTTTTTTTTTTTTTTTGTACAATTTTCCTTTTTTTTATTTTTTTAATCGATAAATGTGAATTATGAGCATTCGACAAATGTGGAAAATACTATGGCAGCTTCAAGACAAAACGCGAAAGGTACTATGTAACATTCAGACGCTTTGTGCTTAAATCGCCATGTGTTTTCGCACATTTTGTGCTTAATGATGAATTTTCGACATTTCGTAAGCATTTTCACAATTTTTTTTGAATTTTGTACGGTTATCCTTTTTAATTTATTTATTATATGTTATTATTAAATTTTATTATTATATGTTATTATAAATTTTATTATTATATGTTATTATAAATTTTATTATTATATGTTAAATAAATAATTTTAAAAAAAAAAAAAAAAATTGAAAAATCGCACGAAACGTGCGAAATAACATGTGACTTAAGAAAACGCAGAAAATACGATACACAAGCACAAAACGCGCAATGTACTATGGTACATTCGCACGCTTTGTGCTTAATTTGTTATGGTATTTTCGACGCTTTGTGCTTAATTTGTTATGTATTTTCACGACGTTCGCGTTTCCATTTTTTTTTTTTTTTATAAATTATTTATTTAACATATAATTATGTTTATGTTAATTAATTATTTAAATATTTATTGTGTTGTGATTAATAATTATTTAATTTATTTATAATATGTAGGCTATTAATTGATAATATATTATTTATTTAAAAAATTTTATGTTAATATTATTTAATTTATTTATAATATGTTTATGTTAATATTATTTAATTTATTTATAACATGTAGGCCCTTGCAAATTTATGATCATAGGAACCTAAGTAATCCAGAAGAATATTTATAAAAATATTTATAAACAAATAACAATAATAACAAATAATAATAAAAATATTTATAAACAAATAATAACAATAACAAATAATAATAACATTTATAATAAATAAATAAAAAAAACAAAAATTTATAATAAAATTTAAATAGCAATAACAAATAATAATAACATTTATAATAAATAAAATAAAATAAAGGAAAA
Organism: Amaranthus cruentus; assembly: GCA_019425755.1. Classification (NCBI taxonomy): domain Eukaryota; kingdom Viridiplantae; phylum Streptophyta; class Magnoliopsida; order Caryophyllales; family Amaranthaceae; genus Amaranthus; species Amaranthus cruentus. Next base: position 4,890,546 of record CM033466.1, read on the forward strand.
TCGTACAAAAAAAAACAAAAAAAAAATAAAAAAAAATTAAGGGTGGCGATTTTAGTAAAAGGGTGGCGACAAATAATAATGCCCTAAAATAAAACTTACAAATACACTAAGTACAATCTTGAAGATTATTTTGTAACGACAACCATTACCCGTAAACTTGATACTTGTTGTAGGCGTGTGATCACTTTCTTTTTGTGATATTTCCTCCACAAAGGTACTTGGGTTTAGACTTGGAAATTCACAACGAGATACAAAAAGAGATGGTCACGGGTCCAGGACCCTGTTGGACCCGCCCCAGACTCGCCCCTTTTTTAAGGGTCTGGGTCTTATTTTTTGAGACCCATCGGATCCGGGTCGGATCTGGATCTAAAAAATAATTGGCGGGTCCGGGTCCGGGTCTAATATTTGGACCCTGGACCCGCCCCTCGAACCCTTATAAATATTAAATTGTCCATTTTTATTTGTCTTCTACGTATGAATTCTGCCCCCAACACTTATTTTCTTTTCATATAATCATAATATATATAAATAATATAAATGCTACTTGCTGACTTTAGGCCCAAAAACAAGAAAGTTGTGTCGACTTTTCTTGCTGACTTGGTTTTCTAATTGTTCTTTTGTCCTTTCCTTTAAACCCTTTTTGGATTTTGTATTTTAATACACATTGTCGCACTACTTTAGTAGTACTTGATGATTATATACTTAGGATTATTAGACACTAAATGTTCAACATAAAATTAGTTTTGAACTTTCTATGTGAAAAGTATGATTGATTTTGTTCGATAGTAGAGAAATTATCATTGTTATCCTTGTTTAAGGGTTATATGGTGGTGAGTGGTGACACAAATAAAGTGGAGTAACTAATAAATTAACTTTTTTACTATATAAAGATAAAGAAATAATGAAAGTAATAAAAAAAAAATAGCATAATAATGCATGTTAAAAAAGTAGAGAAAATATATTAATTCTATCACCCCTAATGTCAATAACAATTGCTCTTTCCAAAATCTATTTTTTCATTAAAAGTAGCATACTATTTTTATAATATAATTTAGCTTTTAATTTAAATATTTGTTTTTCTTTATAAATTTTAATCTTACATTTATTAACTAATAAATTTAGTATAGAAAAAAAAATCTGTTAAGTTGAACTATCATTATAAACCTTTATAATAAGTTTGATGAGTTGAAGTAGTGGGTACTTTATATATATAGAGAGTAAAATAGAGTTGAAGTTGAAGAATATGTTCAAATATAGAAATTTGACATAATTACTCAAACAGATTAAAATAGAAAATAAGTTAAATTAAAAGTAGTTGGTGGCGTTGAATTCGTGTCTTAGATTTCTGATAGTTCCCTTTCGCTTACCTTTGTCTACCTTATGTAGTTTTGCTTTTTTTTTTTTTTTTTTTCTAACAGTCCAATTCTAGTTCAGCTTGTTTTGTGTTTTGTATTTTCTGTTTTATAGGCGTTTTCTTCTACGCTATTTTGGTGCTACCCATCTCTCTGTAGGACTCCCACTACTTGGAGTTTAATTTAATCGCATGCATTTCTCCTGCACTCTCTCTTTAAAGGTTATGAGTGTGGTTTGTCAGTTGCTTTTCTCCCAGACCTTGACTTTGTGCGGTATACTGGCTAATGACCAAAACAAAGACAAATACCAAGAACTGAAGAACAGTACTTTCTTTGTAACATCGTATAGAATAAATACCATCTTGATTCTTGAACATAGCAAAATCCGAAAAGGCATTGGGATTGATAGTGTGATAATTATTTATTTATTTATTTCTTTAAATTCTAATATATGTAGAATAATACAAATATACTACTATTGTTAATTTATTAATTTATTACTACTTAGTTATTTACAATGAAGATGAGCTGACAATAACTACAATAAATAAAATTACAAAAAAGCAGGGAAAGGTAATGCTTTAGAAAAAGACAATGAAGATCATAGTGATACTTTTAAAAACATAAAACCCATTGAATATCATAATTTAATAGAAGTAATTAATTAATAAATAAGAAAGAAGCAAGAGTAAAGAGAAGACAAGAAACATTCCAGAAATCCAGTAAAACTCTTGGAAAAAGAAGAGCTATGGTTGAATGCACTTGTCCCTTTATGCCTATTATTCATCTAATCTTAATTAATATGCTTTGATTGTATTAGCCCATTTTAATATTTCCAAATTTGAGTCAAAAGCTAGTCTACCAAAAATATAATAATTTATTTTCATTGCATTGCTCTAAGTCCCAAGAGAATATACCCTTTTCCTTCCTTTACTACTTCCTCCGTTCCATAATAGTTGCTACTGAGTATGATATGTGGTGTGGAAAAATGTCACTATCAGTAGCAAGTATTATGAAACGGAGGAAGTATGTTTTATTTTTTTTAACCAAACGATAAATGAGGATTAGATGAGATTCAATTTTAACATCTTGAAAAAGACAATACTTACTTTAACCGATATAAAATTCATTTCTCTCTGTTGTTTGAGTGGCTTTTTTGGAGAAACAAAAGGTCGGGATTCATTCTAGTTTTTCGAAATAAGAATAAATCCAAGTCCAGATGCTTTGTAAGTCAAACTAACAAGGGGTGGAGTTATTAGTGGATGAAAATCGACCATAGTCTATCCTCAAAGATAAGTTAAAATGTAGTATATGTTGGATATTTGACCTACAAACTATATTAACTCTATATTCAATAAGATTTTTTCAAAATTGAAATGAACTAACCTGATCTGAAATAACTTGCATTGTATTATAAAAGTCATATCAATTCTTAAAATAATTACATATACTGAAGAAACGAATATTAATTCAACCCGAGATATTATATATGAAACCTGTTTGAACAACCAAATGAACAACTCTAGTCGAAATACTAGCTTCCTAGTCTCTTTGTCAACATAACCAATGTTGCTCAAATATCCTAAACTCCTAAATATTTTTGATAAACATCACTTAAAAATCCTATTGTGAAATCTATATGAAAATTTTGGTCTCACTTCCCTAAAGACTCAACTTTGCCTCTCAAACTAATACATTTAGCATGTAGTTTTATCTATCTAAAGAATATATTTCTCCTTTATTTTCCCTCCTTTTCCTCAAAAGTTTTTTATAAATGTGGTTAGAACATTCTCATCTTTTAAGTACCTTCTGAAAAGAGTTTGTCAGCCACCATATGAGCAAAAGGAAATGCAGAAAACCAATGACTTTAAAAATCAGTTGAAGCCTGGTAAGCTTAAATAGACACTAGTTTTGTTTAGTATTTTTTATATGGTTTTTCTAATGCACAATAATTTTAAATTATTTTATATTGTCCAATATAGACCCCAGTTTATAAGTAAAGTAACATCATTAATTTTATAATTTAAATGATAATATTAATTAATTAAGCTTTGTCCATTATCACTAAGTGACCCAAGAGTCTGCAAGAAGGTAAAACTGTATTTTATGAGCTACTTTAGTGAGAGACCTGTCTTTCAGTAAATAGACCTCAAAATAAAGAGTATATATGCTAATAATTATATTAGTTGAGCTATTTAACTCATATATGAAAAACGTCTCACGATAAGACTGTTTCACGCAAGAATTTGTAATGTTTTATAGCCTAGAAAATACTACAAATAATTAAGACAGATGGGTCAGAAACTGGCCCATTTTGAATTTTCACATAATAGAAATTTTTTCTGCATTTCTGTATGATGCTCTGAATTTTATAAGTGGAAGCTCAGAGTTTTCACTAATACTTCTCAGTTCTGATAGTTACATCCCAAAAAATATATCCAAAAAATATCTCTTTATTTTTCATTATTTTGGTATCACCCACTTTCATTTATAAATTTTAGTATGATTGATGGTGATATGTGGGATAGAAATAAAAAAAATCATTATAAGTAGATAGTGGTTGTGACTTGTGGGTATATTAAATAATTAATGGGATGATATATGATTGATGCTGATAGTGGGGTAGGAATAAAGTGAGGATAAAATAAGTAGATTATTTTTGCCAAAAATAGTAATGTTGCAAGTAATATGAAACTTCTAAAAACAGTAAGTGTTGCAAGTAAAATAAAACGGAGGAAGTAATAAATAATATAAGTCGATTTCTAAAATAAGAGGTCTCAAATATCAAATAATACATAATACAGTCAAATATACTGAGATCGAAGGTTATAATAAGAAACATATGACGCCTCAAATATAAAAACGCACAGGGTTTTAAACAATTTTTAATTTTTTCTCCACCTCTGCTGATATCGTAGGTATTATATAATCTATATACAAGGCATAAGCTCATATCCTTTTTATCCTGTCTTCACATTCAGTCATATACCTCCTCAATACGCCATTTCTAGCCTTACACTACTGTGATTTAACATATAATGGCTGTGGATTACTGCTCTTACAATCAAAATGAACAAAAAATAGATGAAGATAAACGCGAAAAGGCGAAAGAAGACGAAGAAAAAGAAGACGAAGAAGAAGACGAAGACGATTACATAGACATGGAAGTAAGTTCTTACACAACAACCTTGTCTACACCCTCACAAAATCCTCGAGAATTCGAGTTCCAAATGGGATCGACGATCAATGTTGAACGAGATACTACAACATCCCCTGCTGATGAGCTTTTCTACATGGGAAAGTTGCTCCCTCTCCACCTTCCACCTCGCTTGCAAATGGTGGAGAAACTTCTAGAAGATTCAACTCCAAAGATGTTCAATGCAGATTTCTATAGTACTCCTACTGCTGTCACCCCAATAACAAGTACTACACCTTTTGAGTCATGTAATGTTTCTCCTGTTGAATCTTGTCAGGTTAGTAGAGAAATTAATCCCCAAGAGTATTTTTGTGTATATGAAAATGAAAATCATAAAGGGTTTATGGGTGATTTTCATGCAAAGAAGTCTTGGACTAAAAAGCTTAAGACTAAGATTAAGGCCTTGTTTGGAAAATCACATGAACAATGTTCTTTAGTTGTTAAAAACGGAGACGATCAAGGGTTGAATTCGAATTTGAATCCGAAAAAGGATGATTTTGAGAAGCATATCAAAGGAATTAAGAAACACCCATGTATCCAAATCCCACAAGTTAATGAAAATGATGCTAAGGAAGCTAAAATTTGTCATAGGAGATCATTTTCGGGGGCATTTAAACGTCGTTCATCAACGACTAAATTATCGACTTCGTATTCATCTATATCGCCCTCTTCTTGTTCTTCTACATCCTCGTGTTCATCGAATAATTCCAGCAATTCCAATGGTTCGAATGATTTCCCGATGCTAAAGAGAAGTAGTAGTGCAAATTCAGAGATGGAAAGTTCTTTAATCCAAGGAGCTATTGCTCATTGCAAGAAATCATCTAAGCAAGCAATTCAAACAAGAAAAACATTAAGTGAAATTGGTAGTATGTCATTGCCTTCTACCAGGTTTACTTCTACTCTTGAAGATCTAACAACCCTTTGCAGGGGTTAATATAGAAGAATACGTCAAGTGATTAGTTCGCCTTTTGAATTCGTGATTTACTCAAAAAGGTTCAAAAATAGTCTTTTAAATTCGCAATTCGCGACCTGATTAGCGAATCATGTGATACTGATCAAGCTTTTGTGCTGATCTTATATGGTTTTGGGTCATTAATGCATAATTAGCTAAACTAATAGAGTTTAAATTTCCTTTGATTGTAATTTTGTTTATGTCTCTCTTTTCCTTTTGTGCTAATCTGACAGTCAACCAAACATTCATGAATATCTGTGTACTTGATCCAATTCAGTAGTTCAATGATTTTCATAATACATCAACATCATTTTTTTATTGGAATAAGTTTTTTTTATTTTGTTTCTAAGTTTTGGTATTTTCATTATCTTGGGCTGAATTCAGGAATTAGATAGTTGAAAAAACAAACAAATAATATAATTTTTAAGAGATTGATATGTTGAACAAGTGTAGAGGATTAAGTGCAAATTAACCCGCATGTAAAACACAAATTCTTGTGAAAGGAAAATATAGAGTAAGAGTAGACATTAATCGAAAATTTGAAATAAATAAGACTCTTAATAAAAAAAAACATGCAATAAGATCCAAATCAAACTTATTCCAAATATAAGTGCCTGATACCCCAGAGCACGAGTTCGGGTCTGTTCGCACTTAGTAAGTGCACACAGTAATAAACTGGTAAAAAAAAATCAATTATTTGTTCGCACTTAGTAACTGCGAACATGTCAAACAGGGTCAACATGCTGATTTTAAGACAAGAGTTGTTCGCACTGAGTAAGCGCGAACAGGCTGTTCGCTGTTAGTAACAACGAATAGCTTGTTTCAGTTTTTCAGTCTGTTCGCACTTACTAAGTTTGATTACACGCGAACAGCCCGAACCTAAGGTTTGCGAATTACACGCTTAGTTTTGGAATAAGTTTGATTATGATCTTATTGTATGCTTTTTTTTTTAATAAATAATCTTATTTATTTTAAATTTTCACATTAATCTCTAATATACTGGGCTTGAGAGGCGTCTCTCAAAGAGACGGTCTCTCAGAAGACTGGCTGCATATAAAAAGCAAAGCAAATTGTCATGATGTTTATGTACACACAAGAACCAACATAAATCTAACCTACCCAAAATCGGCTCGAAACCTGAATTGACATCTGTAAGAGGATATGGTAGAATACATATCAACTGAGTATACAACTATCAGTATTACATTTTTTTTGGAGTACATTAGGTGTACAAAGCTAATACTGTGAAAATTAGGCAAAAGACATGGATGTATTTTTGTTCTATGTCAGTATCATTTGATTTTTAGTATGGAAAAACTACTTGCCTGCTAATATCTGATAAAATGTTTTTGTTAGGGATACAAAAATATATAAAAAAATCTCCACCAGTTTATCTCAAAAACAGTACACAAGATTCTTACAAAAAATTTTCGAAAAAAAAAATTTCTATGGAAGTATTCAATATGTATCACATGTAATGGTCAAAATTCGATCTGGATTACTTTGAGTAGCTTATATCAATAGAATCAAAGCGTTCTTATCAATCCTTGCGTGAGACAGATCCATATAATTAGCCCATCCTTTTAATTAATATAATTAATTTAACATTGTAAGTGATCACGCTAAAGTTATATGTGATCACTCTAAGACAATAAAAAGTTATCACTTTGAAACTGGAAGTGAACACTTTAATTTTAGAAGTGATCATTTTTTTTTGAATATATAAGTGATCATTTTAAGATAATAAATCAATATTAGACTAGCTTAATAGAGATAATATTTACCATGACATCGTCTCATTTGAAAATTTGTGATTATTCAAATACAAATATTAATACTTGTGTTGAATAAAGACTAATTTTTAAGAGTGGGTTGTTTTCTAATACATGGTGAAATGCCAGAGTTTTCTCACTGCCTGGATGATGTGCACACTTTTTTTTTGAAGTGCAGACTTAGAAATTAAAAAGACATGGATTTTACTCAAGACGCCCTTTCGACGGTCAAGTCAGATGTGTTCAGGGAGAAAGAATTGATATCGGCCCATCTCTAGCTACAGTCGTTAGGTATGAATAGAACCTCGCTCCAGGCCCGCCTTGATAAGTAATAGTCAAAATAAGCGACTACATTCAACGGCAAGAATCTAACCGTCTTCTCCATCTACCGTGCTAATAAACAGCTTGGTAACGATAATTGAAAGGGTGTGTGAATCCTAGTGACTTGGCCCCGAAAAGACACAAGAACAACCAAGAACTAGGCATCTAAAAGCTCAAATTGACGCTACAATGATCAGCGTCACATCTCGTCTACAGCTAAAGTTGATACAGCTATCAACCTTCAATTTAATGATCCAGCACCTTTAGAAATTACAAACTAGTCTTTGCATTATCAACATAAAATATTTACCAGATTCAAGACGGGCTTTCTCAGCAAACTGCTCGTGTAAGATGTAACCTCATCGACTCTTCTACCTCTCGACAGACAGCCATCCATGAATTGATAGAGTTTACGGTTCAGTTATCGAGTTCTGCTGTGTTGGAGGCTTTTAGAAAGACTATTCATCTGAATCAGAGTCCTCATTATCAGCAGGAAAATATATCAGAGAGCATAAAACCGATCAGGTTCTGAATTAGAGAATTCTGAATGATAAAATGAATTAGAAGCGCTTCTCCTTGCACTTCTATCTCTTTTTCTCATGGACCGGCAACGCTTTGATTTTATTACATAGTAGGTCATGGTGCCCAAAACTCCCGCCATTATCACACCCCCTACAACTGTAATGAGTGTTGCAGCCCACCTATGGTGTCGTCCAACAACTATGTAAGAAGATGCCATGAAAGCAACTGAGGTGCACACTGATGCCAACCACATCAGCTTATTGATAACTACCACAACACGCTTCTCCGCTTTCGTTTCACCTCGGACAAGTGTGATCTGAACTACCACAACAGCCAAAGACGTAAACAGAGCGATCGCATTGAAGATGAAGAAAATCTTGAATGAAGCTGTCTTAGAGGCTACAGCCACCCCGTTGTCATCGTCACCACCGGGCACGGTAAATATAGCTGCAAAAGCAACGGTTGCAAAAAGAACGGCTACTACAGTTACGGAGTTAGTGGCATTGTTGATGCCTTCTCTATGGAGCTTCCTTAGCTCTTTGGCGATTCCGCTGACATTTTTGTTTGTTCTTCTGGTTTGTTCAAGCTGCAAATGAACATCTTTCTTAATCTGACTCACAGTTTTTCTCAATTCATCCCTTGGTTGATTCAATTCATTAGCCCGGAGAGCATTAAAGCGAACTAAGGTAGCCTTAATTTCAGAAGCTTCTTCAGAGAGGGGAAGGTCTTCAGCTATGTCAAGAGCAGTTTTGTGCTGACTATTTAGTGCATTCACATTGATATCTTGAAGCTGTAACAGCTCATTTACTATCTGTAAAGGGCAATAGAAAGATCCGTTACACCAACTGCAAATTCAAAGTTAGTATCTTCTATTCAAAACCACAGCAAACCATTCTATAATACGATAGAATGATATCATTGTTCTCAGAATAAAGGACAGCTCGTTATATCAATGATTCCCAAGATCCACAAGAGACCCACAAAGCCAACTAATAAATTCATAAGCACAAGACATACAGTCAGATGTAAGATATGAGAAAACAGTAAGCAGAGAGTGGTGGACGGCAATGACAATTGAATTTTGAGCCTTTTCAAAATGGCACAACTGCAAATAGTAGGAAGATTGGGGGGCACTTTGCAGGTGCTGGTATATACTGTTGAGCATGGATTACGTGCTACGGATCGATTAAGTTTTATCTTCACATAAACCCAGTGCATCAATTTGCATAGAAGCAGACTATTTTCCCTGCCTACAAAATTTTAAGATATTAAAACTTTTTTCGCTAATAAAGGGGCATGCTTTTCCCCTTCTATCTAAAAGAAAGCAGACATATTCAAGTGAGGGTTTTCTTCATACAACTTGTTTTGCAGGGAATTTTCATTGTCTTTCTGCATGTGCAGTTGAGTACTAGATACAGTGATACCATTGGAATGAACATCGGGCTATATACCAGTCAAATTAGTTTGGTGCAACAGGAATGGAGAATGTACATTAATTTCGAATATTAGAACCCTGCAGAATGCATAAAATCTCTCCTTTGTTTCTTGAAAGTTGGATATTAGACGTTTTAAAGTAGTTTAACGAAGAAATTCATTTTTCTGATCAAGAAAACTTTATAGAGTAAAAGGCGTCAGGACGGTATAAGAAATCCAACTGCAATAACATCAAATTACAATAAATTCCTCCAATATAGGACGAATATGTAATCTCCTTAATTTTTAGATCATCAAAATGTTATCAGCATAGCAAGGCAGATGAGATTTATCTAGGGTATTGCAACAACATTTCATCATCCCAATGCCATTAAGCGGCTGGGTTTGGAAGTCGAATATACGCAACCTTACTCTTGTTATATCCTTATAAGTAATGACAAAAAAGTTCTTTTCGATTGACCCTTGATGGCAAAGATCATAAGCAACTTCACATAAATAACGAATGCACATGATTTGATTAGTCGTTTTACTATTGCACATGATTTAATTACATCAACTTGATATTATTCAAGGTATGCCAATTTCATAATCATACTTCCCATCCTATTCCTCTGCAACGATTCAGCTCCTTAATATCAAAACACAGCTAAAGGCAAAATATGACTATAGAGCTCTATAAATGAGCTTTACCTCATATTAGAAGCATAGTTTTCCTAATTATTCCCATGAAATTGTAAAGGAAAGTTATAGTTTGACTTGCTTGAATCATACCAAAAGAACAAAAGGAAGAAAGGGTCGTAATTACCACAACAATATCTTTTTAAATTACTTAACAGTGCTAGTATCTTACAAAAGTAATCATAACATTCAATGAGTGTGTTGCAGGAAGTTACAATCCCATAAATATAGTACTTCACTTAAAAATACAACACCAACTTATCATATCCGTTATTTTGATTGTAGAAACGGTTAGAGACAAACAAGAGGGGGGTGAATTGTTGTTTGATAAGTTTAAGTAATTTTGCCCTATTTTTGCGGAATTAGATTGCGAAATTAAAACTTAAACTTGATGCGCAAAATTAGAAAGAGACAACACAACTTTATGTGGAAACCTTCTAGGCCTAAATAGAAGGAAAAACCACGACCCTGGGTTTTCATATTCTCTACTATGTTTTAGGCAATTAGTTACAATTACATATAACAAATAAACACAACTAGGTTACAACAATTTTCTCTAAAACCCTTTACAAAGGCCAAATACCTAAGGATAAAATTAACGAGTTGCACAAGAAAATAGTTTTAAGTTAATTGGCAATTTTGGAGCAAAAAATATTTCTTGTTATTTTTTCAATCTCACACATGGACAGTCACAAAAACAACCGGTTAAAAATAACTCCATTTATATAGGAGCTTTACGTAGCTATGTAAAAGAAATAACTACCCACTACATCCTTAATCCTAAATTAAGGAAGAGTAAGTGAAACTTGATATGCAAGAAAAAAGCCACGGTTTTTCTTTCTAAAATTAGACAAGTTAGTTTTTCTTAGGGTATGTTTGTATTGGGTGTAAATATTTAAGGGAGTAAAAAAAGTCAAAGTAAGAAAATAAAGTTGTTAAATGATAAATTAGTGAAATTTAATTGTTGTAGAGGTAGAAGAATAGTTGCAAAGTAATGAAAAGTGACGAGAGCTCTTAATTTTATAGGGTAAATATTTATCCTAGAGGAGGATGGGGGAATGTATTACCTCCATAATAGGGGAAATCATCTTCTTTTTCTTTCATTATTTTTATTTCATGCTCATTTTACCTTCTTCACAACTATCTCAACTACTTAGAATGCATCTCTATTTGCTTTCATTTCATTTGTTTGACTTTATTTACCCCCTTAAATATTTACACCCAATACAAGCATGCCCTTAATTAAACCAATAATTCAAGCCTATTAGAAAAATTAGAAGTTTTCTCCGCTTTTAAGAAAATGTACCGGTTATTTTAGAAGTAGTTATATAATGTTCCTTATCAAATTTCCTTGGATATATTCGACACGTACAACGTTCATAGACCAAGTCGTAGACACTATCAACGATCTTTATCAAGACCGGATATCGACCTGCATACAATCTCTAAAATACAGTTGTTTATATTAAGTGTAGTCATCATCAAAACCTTAAAGGGCCAACAAATTTCTCCTTTTTGATGATGAAAAATCACAAACTTAAACAAAATAGAGTAAAACTAATAGAGTAAGCCATAACTTAACAAATTAAATCATCACAATAAAATTTACTAAGCACCTTATAATAAAACAGATCACTCTAATAATCATAATTATTAAAACATAAGCAATAAAAATTAATATTTTTTAAATAATTCTAAAAATAAACAACATAAGTTACTAGGATACTAAGTGCAAACAAAATAGGAGCAACTAAGTTGAAACATAACCGACAGTTTACTAAACCTATTTTATCAGAGCATTCAAACCAAACCTAGGCAAAACAATCAAGATGAATAGGAACAATGTCATACACCAAGCCTACCTCTTAAGTTTGTGCAATTATTCCCTCTTTTGACATCATTCAAAAAGGAGGAGAGCATTCAAACCACAGCACTAACAATACATGTATAGCAATAGAAGGTAAGCAGGAATAGCAGTGAAGTAGAGCAAGTACTAAAAGATGCAGTCACAAATAAGCAATGAATAAACATTGCAGACCAAAAGTATAAGAGCAGCAATGTTCAAAAATATCAAATCACAAGTAATGTACCCAGCATGATACTTCAAAGATGCAGTCACAAATAAGCAATGAATAAACATTGCTGACCAAAAGTGTAAGAGCAACAATGTTCAAAAATATCAAATCACAAGTACTGTATCCAACTTAGCACATAGACGTGCTTCGATATCAAGTCTTGATAAAGATCGTTGATAGTGCCTACGACTTGGTCTACAAACGTTGTACATGTCAAATATATCCAAGGAAGTTAGACAAAGAAGATCGCTTAGGATGTCAAATGTAGACAGGAGGTATATGCTCCTAAGTTGATAATCTGACAATACTTGTTGATCAGGGAAGACAGTTCGTTGTTCCCAAGACTCAAGTCGGAAAAAATCAACGTCAGCTAAAATTTTTGTAGAATATATTTTTCAGAATTTTTAGTTGATGTATGGGTGAGATCTTTTTATTGCATCATTAATTTACTAAGTTATTTGGCAAAATATTTTAAAACTACTTCTAAAATAACCGGTACGTTTTTTTAATAGTGGAGAAAACTTCTCCTTAATTTTCTCCACATAACTAGGCTTGAATTAAGGGTTTAATTAAGAAAAACTAACTTGCCTGATTTTAGAAAAATAATCGTGGCTTTATTACTTGCAAATTAAGTTCCACTTACTCTTCCTTAATTTTAGATTTAAGGATGTAGTGGGTAGTTATTTCTTTTACATAGCTACGTGAGCTCCTATATAAAAGGAGTTATTTCTAACTGGTTGTTTTTTGGAGTGTCCATGCGTGAGTGTAGAAAAAATAACAAGAAATATTTTTTGCTCCAAAATTGCCAATTAACTTAAAAATATTTTCTTGTGCAACTCATTAATTTTATCCTAAAAAATTTGGCCTTTGTAAAGGGTTTTTGAGAGAATTGTTGTAACTAGACTTGAGGAAGTCTAGGGTAGAAGCGAGAAGCTTCGAGTGAAGCAAGAGAAGGAGAAGGAGAAAGAGAAGGAGAAAGAGAAGGGGAAAGAGAAAGAGAAGTTGGTCTAGTGTTGTTTATTTGTTTTATGTAATTGTATCTAATAGCCTAAAACATAGTAGAGAATTTGAAATCCCGGGGGTCGTGGTTTTTCATTCTATTTAGGTCTAGAAGGTTTCCACATAAAAAAATGTGTCGTCTCTTTCTAATTTTGCGCATCAAGTTTAAGTTTTAATTCTGCAATCTAATTCCGCAAAAACACTTAAACTTATCAAACAACAATTCAACCCCCCCCCCCCCAGTCTTGTTGTCTCTAACCGTTTCTACATTGATGAATGATGATTATAAATATGAATGATGTGATTAGAAATTCAACATGACAATACAATTTCTGATAACAATAAATAAAAAAATATATTAAAAAAAGCAGCACAAAGCTCACCCTCAACTGAATTTTTAAAAAGTTAACAAAAATAACTAGAAAAAGTAGTGTGTCAAAGCAAGTTTATCAGCCATGATAAATTAACAGAAAATCTGGAGGGTATGCCGACTAGAGTGAGTTATAACATCATAGATCACCAGGAAGTTACCAAAAAGAGATAGATAAGCATTTTATCGATCATTCCTTTGAAATAAATGGTATATATTAAAAGGTAAGTGAGCAAATACCTCTGCACGCTTCTTCCTGGTAGCCACATGTAAAGCTGTATTACCAAACTTGTCTGTGCGCATGACGATAGCAGCATCTTTATCGAGAAGCGCTCTAACAACCTCACAGTTATTCCCTTTCACTGCCATATGCAAAGCCGTTTGACCTTTTTTGTCAGTCTTCCTAGCCAACATGGGATCCTTCTCAAGCAATGCTCTTACAATGTCCGCATGGCCCTGACGAACAGCAAAATGCAGTGGATTTTTTCCATTAGATTTGCATATATCCACCAAGCTACCATCTCTTGAAAGAAGCTCATTAACTATAGCTGTATGTCCCCTTATAGCAGCTGATATTAGAGGAGTTGCATTTGATTGTCCAATTGTCTTTATTAGCCCAGGATCATGGTTTAAAAGCACTTGCACAATTGCTGCAATTATATTAAAAAAATCAAAACAATAGCAGTCGCTAATTTGCAAACATAAACTATTAAGCTAGCTGTCATCACACATCACAGGATCAATTAATTCTTATATATTATCTATGTCAGAAAACTCGATACTGAGTTTTAGTTTTCACATTTCATAGATATGTACCCGGGAAAGATTTAACAAATTAGCATATGATGCTAAAAAGTACTAACTAACACGTATCTTAGGTAAGGTACTATGGTACACTTTAAAATATCTAAAGAGAACATGACTGGGTTATATATAAAAAGTTTCGCTTCAGAAGACAAAAGGAATAGAGCAAAATATGATTGCAGCCTCTTTCAAGTCAACTACAAATTGCAAAAAACATTTAATCCAGAGATCAGCACCACCTGTTACTTAATTTTTAATTTTTTTTAAATCTTTGAAAGGAAGTCAGTCATTACAACCCCTCACAAAAGACCTAACATCTATTGTATAGGGAGGGTAGGGGGTTCTCTAGAGAAAATAGCTTATTGAAAAAGGTGTAGACTAGCATGCCAAATCATAAAAATGGGGAAGCAAAACGCAGTTTCAAAAGACATTTGATTTTATTCTAGTTATACTTGTAACCCAAGCTCTAAACCATCATTTTTAGTAATCAAAAAAATTTTCTTACAGATTTTACTTTTAAGCATTTAAAAGCCCACAGAAAATAATAAAAAAGATTATGACAAGACTGAAAATTATAAAGGATGTTCAGTTAATCACCAAGGTGTCCCTGATTAGCAGCAACATGCAAAGGATCAAACCCAGATCGGTTCTTCTGATTAAGTGTATCCTTATTGGCATACTTCAGCAGTTCTTTTACCACATCAAGATGTCCTTTCTCAGCAGCCGTGAATAGTGCAGTCTCTCCCAACTCATTAACCTCGTTCACCACCAACGCCCTTACCTCAGCAGCCTCCACTTCAAGCTCAGCTCCACTTAGATTATCACCAATCTGCGAATTAATGTGCCCACCTAAAATCTGCTTTACCGCTTCCAAATCACCACGTTGAGCAGCTAGGTGCAATTCAGTATCGTTGTGGCGACCAGTTACCTGCTTCACATACTTTTTCTTGCCTGCTTGGTCAATACGTTTACCAGAATTGGACAGAACTAGAGCAGGTGCAGATGTAGAGGTTGGAGATGGAGAAGGGGACGGATCCATTGGTTTTCGGTTCAGTTTGGGCGTAATACTACCGAGTTCCAAGTCTTGTTCATCGACTGTATTAAATAATATCAGTGACATACCATAAATTTTATACTAAATTTCCACGAAAGAGTTCACAAAAAAAATGAAATCAAATGAAACACATCATATGTACAGACCAATTTACTATTACTATAACAAGCAAATGATCACTAACAGCACAAGAACTTAAATTTAACAATATATTACTAGTTGATTACATTGTCTGATATCTAATTTCAAACAAATATGGTAAAACAAAATTCATTAATGACCCCCTCATACGAACCAATACAACCTACACCCAAACCCTTTAAATTTGTGTACTCCTACCCAGGTTTAATCCCAGGTCTTCCTAGAGAAACGTGGAGCTGATACCTCTAGACCAAGGTTTCTGTGATGTTTAAGGTGTCTTAAAGTCCTTAAACATGGGCCTAATTGGTTGTTTTAATAACAAGGGCAAAATGGTAATTCTGATGAGCCTATAAAAGAACAATTGAAAAAACTTCAAATTTAGTCAGAAGCCAAAAGCCGAGTCGGCGGTCCTCCTTGACCCCTGAGGAGCCGACTCGGCGGTAATGGGAAACACTTATCATTTGGAGGCAGAAGCTAAAGTCGAGTCGGCGATCCTCCTTGTCCCTCGAGGAGCCGACTCGGTGATCAGGGCTGGATCCTTTTGGACTCTTTTTCTTCGGTTTCTTAGTTTGCCTTAGGATATATTGTAAGTGTTAGACCCTATAAACTATAAATAGGGCCTAACACATAGAGATTAGTATGCTTTCATTTCCTACATCTCTCTCTCTACAAAGACAAAATCACTCTCTCTAAATTCTCTCTTCCTCAATTGTAATCATCATCATTGTTGCTCTATTGGAGAATCTTTGAAGAAGCAATAAAGACATCTAGGCTAAAATAGTGGACGTAGCCCAATTAGGGGTGAACCACTCAAATCTTGGTGTGTGTTTTACTTGTGTTCTTATTATTCTCTTTGTTGTTGCATTGTTACAACTTCCGGTTCTGTGTTGGGCACTTGCGTAGGACGTGTTCTTGTTATTAGGGGTCGTTTATATCAGTTTCATACATAGATCCCGTTGTACACAATAAACCCTTAAATTAGGGTTGAATTGGGGTCCAGAACCATGGGTCTTACACCCGCGCCCATATCTACACTTAAGTAGATAAAATTAGCTGAAAAGCTGTTTCTTAACACCCACAAAGAAAATCATCTTATTCAAAATCATTTGTAAGTATGATTTCCAAAGATAATTCCTCTACATCATTCAACACAAATAATGTTAATGTATGATTGCGAAATTGTTTCTAATTCGAGGAAAAGTATTGATAAGTTTCATTCTCTAGCTGGTCCATCTCAAAATCAAAGTAACCACTTAATCGAACAACCCAAAAACTAAAACATCAACCTAACGTTAAAGCATAAAATTCAACTGATCTTTTAGTATAAAATTTTCGTTCAAAACTGAATTATCTAGTTAGAGGTGTTAAAATTCTGGGCATAGTAGTATGATAACTTGAACACGCAAAAGAAACTAATCAAATTATACATACGAAATTATGAGTTGAACAATAGTGGCGAAGATCAAATAAATGAAATGGAATAGAAGATTCCAACAAAGATCAAAAAGTAAAAGGAATTGACAGTACAAGAGAGTTCAAAAACTGACCTCGGTAGATTGATGAAGTCATAGTTGATGATAACGCAGAAGATAGAAGTTAGGTAGAAGATGAAGATAGAAGTTTAGAATTCATTTCAATGGAATAAGGAAAGAGAGTAAAGTAAAAGGAAGAAGAAGGGAAGACGCCGAATGAGTATAGAATTCTAAGCAGTAACGACAGCAGACGAAGTTACAGAGAAACAACCTCCAACGACTTACACCCTTCGTCTCTACTCCCACCACTTATTTTACCGGCGTTTTATATTGTACGAAAAATTACCGTCAATAATACAATTTTTTATTAACTTTCATATAATAATACTAACTATTGATAAATTATGAATATGGTATTTCCTAAAATAATACCAATTTTAGTGTATTAACTAATTTACCAATTTTTTTGTCTTATAATCACTTATAGTTTGATTTTTAACATGTTAACGATTTTCTAGAAAAACACCCCTTTAAATTGGTACTTTTGAAGTATTATTCATGTTTAATCAAAAGTTAGTAATACTGTAGGTGTAATAACCCTAATTTTAAGCTTTTCGTAATCTTAGCTGAGGTAGGTTCAATCATGGATTAGTGTTATTAATCTCTCTAGTTATTTCATCCTTAAGTGCCAAAAAAATAGTGGAAGTTTCAAACTTTTAACTTTGAATATACAAAGTTTTATTTTGTTAAATATTATTATTATATTAAAGAATATATATCAATGCTTTTGGTTTTATTCAAGATTTGAATTAACTTAAGTTATTTATATTTCCTTCAAAAATTTGTTAATTTGATTAACATATTTATTTGGTTTATAAACTTTAAAGTATTTGCAAATGATTTCACAAACTCTGTTGACAAAAGCTTATCTTATGTGTTTTATTAAAAATGATTTATATAAGAAAATATACTTATATAATTATAAAAGATTAGAAAAATAGCTTTATAATGATATTATAGTCTATTGGTATTTAAAAGCAAGTTTTGGTTATGGATTGATTTAATTACAAAGAAAATATATTAATTCATTTCAAAAAAAAAAGAAAATATATTAATTCCATAAAACTTTAATTTCAGAAATTTCTTCAAAATCTGAAGTCACTTCATAAAATCATTTTAAAATATTAAATGAGTAATTTATGCTCCCAAAATTTTATATGTCATTGATTTAAGTGTTATTAAGGATAATCAAGCATGAAATTGAGGTAACTTGTAGCATATTAAGAGTAATCATTTCAATTACTACAATGGGTCATCATAAATCATGTCAGCCTGCATGTCTCAACCTTTTGACCCAAATGAGCATTCAAATGTCCATATTTCTGAGATCTATTGCTTGAAGACTTTATTTAACTTCCTAAGCTATCCAATGACACCTTATTTGGCCAAAAACACTCAGAAACCAAAGAGAACCATATCATTCTTTCAACCCCTATTCGAATTTCGCCCATATCAGCTCTTGACATCCTATTGTTTTCACCTTGTTTTTTCAATTTTTCTCTACATACATACCCCTCAAATTTTATTTCATAATCTAGACTCGTATTCAAACAACTTTTGTGAGATACATATTTTCATTTAGAGGTTTAATTTCAGAGCTAAAAACATTTTCATTCAAGGTTGAAAACCTATTTCGAGACAGCAACTTTTGGTGAGCAATTCCATTATTTTTCTTTTATTCGTTCTTCACTTAAACCTCATCTAAGACCTTAAATGGCTTTATATATGTGTAGGTGATATCATGGAAATTTATCAGCAAGAGAGTAAGTCATATACTTGGTGTTTTAAGGATCCAATCAACATAGTTTTAAGATGTAAGTATGCAAAAGTTTTAACATAGTTTTGCATGTTTAATTTTGAGGTGGATAATGAGTATATACTCTTAAGTAGTCAATCTAGTGGGAGTAATTTGGTGTTTTAAATTATGTAGGATGTTTGTTCAATCTCAAAGTATATATATGGGAATATTTCTTGAAGGTACACACAAAACACTTTCTTTTTCTTACCTTGTAAAAACCTTGTTTTACTTGATGTTTAGTTTGCATGGTTTATCTTGAATGGAGAATTGGAAATGGTTACATGTTTTATGTTTTACAAGAATGATTCATGAGTATGATGATGGATGATGGATGATCTATATTTTGGATATTTTAGACAAGTTGTTTCAAGTAAAAGTGTTGGATTGTGATTTAAACTTATTCTTGTTGGTTTTCAATTGATTTTATGAGATGGAGGGTTGCTCTTACTAAAAATTCAGATTATTGAAAGTTTATTATTTGTACTTTAAACCTCAAAAACTTCTCTTTTAAAGATGTTTTATGAAGTATTATGATACACTATTTATATAAGAGCAATTTTTGTTTTAGGAGATTTTATAACTAAGTTTATCTCTGAAAATTATTCTACTCACTTGCAAATGTAATTTATGATTTTAAAAGTTTGATTTCATTCTTGAACGGTTCCAAAATTCTCTAGAGTTATTAAATTAAGGTTTTATTGTCTTTAAATTCAAACGGAGTGTTTGATTTACAATGTATAAGAAGATAATAACTTTGTTTTGTTAAAACTTAAGATTTAAAGACTCTTACTTTATCTTTAAGTATGTATCTTGTAAACATTTTATAGCTACTTTCTTTGAGTTTGTATACAAAATATTTTTTTTCTTATTTGTCTTTCTACAAAGAAGAGTTGCTTTTATATAAAAGTCCTTTTTGTTTCTACTTGAGAAAATGAATTATTTATACTAAGCTTTATAAATTTTCATATTTAACCAATGTGTTTATTCATATATTATTTTAAGTGTTATAAGAGATTTTATGTATTTAGAAACGTTTATTGAAAGTACTCGAAGTGCGCTTTTACTTTTTATAAACATTTATTTAATAATTTACCATCTTGATTTCAATAAATATAGAGTTGAAAGTGTAAATAAACTACGTTTTATCTTGAAATCATCGTTTTACCTTGTTGAAAAACTTTATTCTTTTATAACTTTAAAAGTACTCCAATTTTGAAATGTGTATTGTTTAAAGTAATCATCATGTGCCAAAGAATTGAATCCAAAGTATTTGATTAACAATGAAATATGATGTTGTATCAAGTAATCATCTTATAACAAATGTTTTACTCAAAAGTGTTTGAGTAGTAGTATGAAACCTTGTTGACAATTTAAGTTATGTTAAGAAACATTCAAGTGATTTTTAATGTTTTGTTTTGGGGTGTGAACGATGGATTGTATTATACTGGAAAAAGCCTGCAAGCTTAGTTTTCTAGCACCCAGCCAGGTCGACCGGAGTAAAATCTTGCAAGTTGTGTATTGATTGGAGGAATGACGATCCCCAAATACTAGAGGTTTGGGAACTAAGTTTCCCACTCTATGTGAGCCGTTCACTTGAAAATCCCCAGACTTGAATGTTGTTTCTAAACATGTTTGGCACAACGTTATGTATAAACTTTTATATTGAAATTTTCTAAATGAGTTGTTTTACTTATTTTTCGATGTGATTTTACCTAAAATCCACCAAAATGTTTTAATTTTAGATGTGTGTACTCAGTTTATACTGATGTGTGTACCGTTTTGTCATTGTTGTGGCCTGTTACTTGGTGGGCGACAGTGACTATTTGCAATTATGGTGACTGATAAATCCCTCTTGGGATCATGTCTCGTTTTCGTGAAGATTAGTATGTTGCAAGGGCACTGAAACACTTATATTTTACTATAATTATTTAAGTTTAAGGATTGTATTGATAAGGGAGTTTCTAAATCTTGGGTAGTAATAAGATTTTATTTAATATTGTTTTGTGGGATTTTATTTGCGTCGGACTCTTTTCCAAAACCGCCCTAGTAAAGTCTTTCGCTGTCTTAAGATAATGTGTTTTCTGGATTGAGGTTAGAACTTAAGTTGTATTAAGGTTCTATAATGAAGTTGATTTAAGTTTGGCTGTTACAGTAGGAAAATAAGTACAAGATTGTATTATTCCTATTAATTTTTCCTATGTTATAATTTAAAAATTGAGGATATTTTACATGGTATGCATGAACTATTGCAAAAGGCGAATGGTTACAATTCTTAAAAAAGTTTTCACAAAATAGCATTCTACTTTTGAACATTGGGCTATTGTAGCATCATGAAGAAAAAACGTTTATTTTTGCGTTACGTTGTGAAATTATCATTTTACCCTTGTAACAATCACAGTTTTCTGTCTAATTTTAGGAGAAGTTGTCGAGAGAAGTTGCACTAATGCAGCCAATATTGCTTCTTCCCATAACAGATAACACATTTATTTCATCCTTCTTCATGATCTCCACAAGATTGTCAAGAGCCTTGTGTTTAGACTTTAAATGCTCGATTTAGAGGCGAGCAAGTAACTCCCTAATGTTGCTGTGAGCAATCTGCTCAGAATTCATTAATGAGGACGAGCTCGATGAAACGGAAGGCATTGAAGTCTCACCAAGGACCCCACTCTTGATCAACAGACCGCAATCTTGAAGATTCAAGTCCAATTTTGCCGACAATGAATTGTGATCGCTCTGCACACAAAGCATCCCTTCATCTTTTCTTGGATACACAAATCTCCATACTCAATTGCCTCATTCAAGGTCTTAGAAACAACCTGTAATTGCTCATTACAAAGTGTGTTCTTCCAGAAGCAAGGGTGATACGATAAATCTGATAAACGCATAGGGATTTGCTACAATTTCAATACGATCATCTTCCATCTCCCTGGAAACCCCTTATGTAACACCCCGAGGTTTTAATGACGTAAGTATTTTATATTTTAATATCTTTTAAAGATTTTACAATCATATTAAATTATATTTTTTTATTTTATATATATATATATATATATATATATATATATATATATATATATATATATATATATATATATATATATATATATATATATATATATATATATATATATATATATATATATATATATATATTAGTTTTAATATTTTTTTTTCGTATACGAAATTAAATGTTAACATATATATATATACATTAAAAATATAGTTAAGATTTTAAAATAAAGAGGTTCGAAAAGATCAAAACGAATGTGAGCTTATCTTAGATGGGCCTTGTGAGAAAATTAATCTACAAAAAAATTAAATAAACAAAATAATTGTATGATTAAGGGTTCTATTCTTATGGGAGACTAAACCCTTTTTTTTAAATACATTGCCAACCTTTCTCTTTTCCCTCTCTTTCTCACTCCCTCTCTCACACGACTCCACTGCTACCCACGAACCACCACGTAGGACTGCGGGCAGCAACAGGTTGCATGTTCTCTTCCCCGCGACAACCACCACAGTCGGCCCATTGTCCTCCCTCCTAGCAGCAGCCATAGCTGCCTTTGTGTGGTCGAACAGCAGCAAGCTGTTGTGACGCAGCCCTGCAACCCCGCAGTTTCCTCCATCCTCTTTGTACTCCACACCACCACAACCACCACCTATACCCTCACTCATTTCTAGTTCCCCTTTGTGAGCCACCTCCTCTTTTCTCTAATTATTTTCTAGTTTGTAATTGGAGTTTTTATTAAGTGTATTGAGTTTGATGTTGGTTGTGTTAATTTTATTGAATCTTTTTGTGGGTAAGATTTCTTTTGATGAATTGAACATGTTTATGACTTAGGGTTTGAAGTGTGATTAGAAACTATGGTTGTGTGTTGATTGTTTATTAATTTGGTTAAATCTTATCATGAGTTTGGGTTGATTGTTTATCAAATTTTATTGAATCTTATTATGGTAATGTAAGAATGTGATTAGTTTCTTGTTTTAATTGGAATTTGCCAAGTTTATGTCTTTGATGTTGATTTTGTAGTAATCATAATTGAATCTTATTATGATGGAAGTTTGATTGTGAATTGAATTTATTTATGAATTAAGGTTTAAAGTAAGAATGGAAATGATGGTAGTATTACTACTTTTGTGTTTTTGAGGGTGTTGAATAAATTGAATAGATTTGTATAAGCTTTGAATATATGACTATATTTTGAATAGGTGATAATAGTTGTTGTAATCGAGAGTGTTAGTCACTTTCAATAGTTAAAAATAAACTAATTATGCTAATTGTGGTGAATGTTATTATTGTTGTTGGTTTTGTGGTGATAAAATTACTTAAAAAAAGAATTATTATATCATGTGTCGCTACCGGTGAATAAGTGTCGCCATTGTTAATTGTGGGTACTTGGTTGATGTTTATTTGTTGTGGTTAGCATTCAATTGTTGTCAAACTAATTCCTTGTTATGGTTATGAGATGTCTAAGGTACTAATTGTTTTGTTTGTATGCTTATCACTTCAAACCTTAAGAAATGAAACAAATTTGATTGAAAATATTTATGATTATGCATTGAAATCGAGTGTAATACACTACATTATACGATTTAAGGCTACATAGTCTTGTTTTATTGGAAAAGTGTCAAATTGAATCTTTCCCCTTGAACTTGCCTTGTAAAATTTAATGGAAACTAATATTATAGTTAGATTGATTGATGACATTGTTTGTGAGTAAACATGTTGTGTGTATGATTAGATTTCATATTCATATGAGTTGTGGTTTGTAAGGATCGAAGTAGGGTACTTAGTAGAGTAAGTGGCTCCTAAAGGAAGTCGACTAGACTTACTAGTCTTACTTTAAACATGTATAGGGCCCGATTTATAAGAGGGGCGTAAGAACCTCTTTTGAAGTGATTTTACGACTTGTCATCTTGCAGTTGCAGGTACGTACACGCAGTAATTAACTCTTGCATGCATCTTGCATTGTATATTTACCGATATTGAATTGTTTTAAAATATATAATGTACACTATCTATGAATCATCGTCGAATGAAATATCAAAGTTATTGATTATTTGATTTTTAAGTTTACTAGTAGAGAACGAAGCTAGTATGCTAAACGTTTGGTAATGATTTAGAATGAGAATGATTCCCTTGTTATTGAGATTGGTTATTATTTGTTTGAAAGTGAACGGGTCCCTTATTAATAATATTGTTTATTACTAGTTTGAATAGTGAATGTCTCAGTATTGATGAGATTGATTATTGCTAGTTTGAATGAGAATCAGTCGATTTCCCTTGATATCGAACTGATTATTATTTGTTTGAAAGGGAGCAAGTCCCTTATTAATGATATTGTTTATTGTTAGTTGGGAATAGTGAATGGTTTCCTTATTGATGATACTGATTATTGCTAGTTGAATAGGAACGATTCCCTTATTGATGCGCTTGACTTACGTTAGTTTGAATGGAAATGACTCCTTTGTTATTGAGACTGATTTATGTTAGTTGAATAGGGAATAATCCCCTTATTAATGTGGTTGATTTATGTTTTATGAATTGGAAGGAGTCCCTTAGTGATGGAGTAAGAAAGTGTTAGATATGGTAAAATGGAATGGGAATAAATCCCTTAGTGATGGAGTAAGAAAGTGTTGGATATGGTGAAATGGAATGGGAATAAATCCCTTAGTGATGGAGTAACAAAGTCGTTGGTTGTAATGGGAATGAGTCCCTCATTGATGCGATAGCAGATTTGTTCGAATATTGTGGCTCCCCTGGTTAGGGTACCCCAGTGGGTTTAGTTCCCGGAGGTAGGACCATCTATATATGGTCACTGTACGGAGGTATGTTCATACTTTACCATTGGGCGTCGGTATGGCCCGTCACCGCCCTTGGTTGAGGTGTTGCCATGTGGGTCTAGCAAACCCTATGGTGGCCTCTAGTCACATACGTTTAGGTATGCTGGCTCCACTGGTTTGGTACCCCAGTGGCTTTAGTTCCCGGAGGTAGGATCATCTATATATGGTCGCTGTACGGGGGTATGTTCATACTTTACCATTGGGCGCCGGTATGGCCCGTTACCGACCTTTGGTCAAGGTGTGGCCATGTGGGTCTTGCAAACCCCAATATGGTGGCCTCTAGTCACATGTGTATATAGATATTTGAAAGTGGTTAAGCTCTTAGTTCAAGTAATACCGAGAATTTATGAAGTCGAAAATAAGTTACGAAGTCGAAAAGAAGTGAAGAAAATGGAATTGACAGTGAGTAGTAGGAACTGATGTTTAGTGGTTATGATTGGCACTTGGAGTGTTGTGAAATCACCCTTATATTATGACATATTTATTGATGCTATTTATGCCTCATTATATTATGATGTGAATTACTGACGTGTACTTTTTGTTTTCATTGTTGATGGCTCGTCTTTGATGGCCCTACTATGACGCGTTGGTCTATGATCTTACGTTGAGCAGCGGGGACATTATAGATAGACATTATAGGTGATGGAGTTTCTATACATTGCATACGGGGGGAATGAGTGAGAACTTCGAAGCGTGCAATGTTATAATTGTTTTTGACGCTATATGTAGCTTCTTTGTATTTAAATTTGTTTATGTTTTTGGCTTGTGGCACATGTCCTCCTTTTGTATAAGTTATCTCCGCTGCGTCGTTTATAAATTGTATGGTTTTAAAGAGTCAAGTCAGTTTAAAATGCAAGCGTTGACATCGGAACCACGATTCATGCTTGGCATGTTGATTTGAGAAGCAGGCGATGAATCATTCCGTCGTGATATAGTTTTGATAGACCGTTGATGTCTTTGCTTTATTAGATTCTAGATAACTTTTGTTTTTCTACAAAGATGCATAGTTTTAGGGCAGATGCTGCCGAAATTTCCACTTACCTTTTTTAAAGTTAACCTTAAACGTTTAATTCTTTTTCTTTTTCTTTTTATGTAACACCCGAATTTCCTCCCGTCTTTCACGATTTCGGTTTCGTTTAAGGGGTCGGAAACTCTGGGGTTTTACACCTTAACTTGTCTTGCTTTATTGAGTGCCTTAGAAACTCTCTTGGCCATATAATAACTGTGATACCCCAGATTTAGCTTGAAAGAGGATTGATAGACTACTTATATCAACAAGGTGCATCTTCTTTTCTAGAGAGCCCATTTACTAAGAACTCCACAGTTAAGCGTGCTTGGTGGGGAGCAATCTTAGGATGGGTGTCCTCCTGGGAAGTTTTCTTGGGTGTCCTCTTGATGCTCATTCCCATTAATCATCCAATTACTACAAATTTTAAGCTCAATGGGAAACTTTTAGTTTCTTTAATCTTCATATGACTTGAGTAGTTGATAAAGAAGAAGCTCATTGGAAGAGGAAGGGTTTAAATGAAATAACACATGGGTAAAATGATAATTTCACAACATAACGGAAAAACAACAAATGTTTTTCCTTTATAATGTTACTGTAGCTCAATGTTCAAAAGTAGAGTGTTATTTTGTGGAAATTTTTTTAACAATTGCTACCACTAGCCTTTTGCGATAGTTCCTGTCTACGATATAGAATATCCCTTAATTGACTTTACCTTTTGCTCGTTTATTGTAAATAATTGAGAAAATTGAAAATTGCAAATAACTGTGGCAAAATTTGAGTGTTCACTACTACAAATCATCACTTGTGCCACAATAATAATCGTGGCACAAGTAAGAATTCTCGTGGCTATGATGTCCAGCAACATAAATTTAAATTAGAGACTACCATGGGACAAGTGTTCGTGGCTAGATTGTTGCCACGGGAAAATTATGGTTGTGGCAAAAACTCTTTTTTTGCCACGGTAGATCCCGTGGCTAATCTTATTATTTGCTGCATGTACTTACTCATCGTAAATTATATTTGGCTACCACATGCACAACACGTGGCTACAAATCATTTATACAATTAGACCGTATACAGGGAAATTCAACTAGTAGTATGAATTTAATGCTAACAATCAATAACACTCCTTCCACACAAATGCCTTGGGTAGGAATTGAACCCAAGACCTCCAGATTGATATACCAACACTCGTACCACTTAGTGTATTATTATTATTATTTTTTTTTTGTTTTTTTTTAATATCATTATTATTATTATTATTATTATTATTATTATTATTATTATTATTATTATTATTATTATTATTATTATTATTATTATTATTATTATTATTATTATTATTATTATTATTATTATTATTATTATTATTATTATTATTATTATTATTGTTATTATTATTATTATTATTATTATTATTATTATTATTATTATGGCAAAGTAAATTTTATAAAATGTCAAGAAAAAGCCTAAGCTTTACATCCTTGTGTCAAGAGACATAGGAGCCACCACCCTACCGAAGCTTTGAAGGACAAAGAAGACCCTCGTCATACGCTAGGAAGGAGGCGGCACCTCAAAAAAGTATAGCTAAATACTAGCCTATACGAAGGATAACTATTCTATACAAAATTTCATCTACAAAGATCGTCTAGATCGATCATTACAAGGCAAACCAATACAATTCGGAACTATCAGTAGCAAATAACCACCATCAGGGTCCCAACGTTGAAGGGACAAGCTTCTCTCATAACCTGCATTTTGCATCATGTAATAACCCAAAAATCGAGCCTAAGCCCTCAACTAATTCTCTTGAGAAATGCAATTTCCAGTATACCCATCCATCATCTCACATAACAGGTTATAGAACAAAAACAACGGTCATATGAACCTTCAGCAGCAGCAGCATACTAAATCACAAAAAGAACCATTCAAAACACCATCTCAAAATGCACATCACTAACTCTAGAGGAGTTATCCTCAGAGAAACAGCCCGAACACTGCTTTCAGAACACAAATCTACGAATTGATTCATCTTCA
The DNA here is from genome assembly GCA_019425755.1 of Amaranthus cruentus. Lineage (NCBI taxonomy): Eukaryota > Viridiplantae > Streptophyta > Magnoliopsida > Caryophyllales > Amaranthaceae > Amaranthus > Amaranthus cruentus. The sequence continues at coordinate 4,918,436 of CM033466.1, forward strand.
CGCCATTGAGGCCAACCAACAGCCCATCGCCAATCGAAACCGGTAGCTGCGACACCAACTACAGCAGTACCGTATGACAACAGGCCCAGATATCACATCTTGGTTTGCATCCAAGATAAGCAAGCCCATTAGTACTGAAGAGGCGCAACTCATAGATGCTCGAACAGCAAATCAGCATCATACCTCGGACATACGATCAATATTCCAATGGAATAGCCATTAGGGCTAAGACCAGAGGGGAAGGAATAACCATTAGCTGCCCTCAATACGAAGCTGCTGGAGTAGCTCAAAGTCTGGACCAAACTTCCATTTCAATACTTATGTACTACTAAAATAGGTATTAATACATCCCCAAAAAGAACCTAAGGGTTCAAGACATTCCAACATACGGAGACAACTACCTTTGGCACCTCTCATGGTGGCGTGAGGAAAGATACCAGATTAGTTTCAAGAACTCATCCACGAAAAAACCATGTTGCTGTTGTGGTAGCAAGCAACATCTAATGTGTTTCACAAACACCCAAAATTTCGATTCTAGGGTTTGAGACAATACTAAGCCACAAAATCAGGGAGATAAACACCTTTACCACGATTCAAGGTGACTTGAAAGCCCTTCCAGCCTATCTTAATTGATAGATCGCATCCACAAAAATCCAGCAGATCGAGTTTTGAGGATGAAAATTAGAGCCCAACCTTCGATTACGCACACCTATACATTTGGCGTCCATATAAGCCAAATAAAACACCCCCCAAAAGCCAAAAGATCGAGTTTTGGGGATAAAATTGGCGAATTTTGGATTTTAGGGTTCGCTAGATTCAAAGTTTTCGGCATCTGAAATGGGTTCCAAATACCCGATGTTGAGGCAAAAAAACTCAGTTATGGAGTTCAGGATGAAAAGCAAAGCTTAGCAAGCCTAATCACCGCCCTTCTCGGAGGTCGACCTCTCTTCCTGCCAGCCATGGCGGAGCAATGGAAGTCGCTCGATAGAGAGGAAAGTTTAGAGAGAAAAAGAAGAGAAAAGGCAGCTCAAAAACTTTCTTGATGCATTATTATTATTATTATTATTGCTGCTGTTGTTGTTTTATTTTTTTTTAATTTATAAAACCCTATTTCTGTATGGAATTCTATTAGCTTTGTTTTGGGTGATTAAGGGGTGTGTTTGGTTTTTCTATATGGAATTCTATTAGCTTTGATGTGGTTTGTTTTAGTGTGGAGTGGTGTCTGATTGCTACTTTGCGCCTTTTGCCTTCTGCTACTGCTATTTTGCTGGTGGCTGTTGATGGCTGCAGATCCAATTGTTTAGCTTTTGTGTTATGTGTTGTTCATACAATTGTTTTCAGAATATTACTTGTGATGCTTTGTTTTTACAACTGTGATGTGTTTTTCATACAATTGTGATGTTTTTCATGGGTTACAGGAGAGAAGGTCGACTCCATATGGTGTAATCTCCTTCTCAGATGTTTTGTTTGTGTAGTAAATTAAATGAAAAACAAAGTAGTGACGTGAAACAAATTGGTTTTGGTGGATTGCTTTTATTGAATATTAAGCTGTCATATCATGGTTTGGCAAAGTACTTTATCGACAATTATGATGTTAGTACTTCAGTTTTTATAGTCAATCGTTATTGCAAGTACACTATTACCGAGTATGATGTCTGCGATATCTTTGGTTTGCCATTAACTGATAATGATGTAATCAAATGAAGTAAATTCAAGTGAAGATATGTCTGAGTATGATTTATTTGAGGAATGGAACCGAAAGCTCGATTGTGTTGGGAATAAAGATATATCTGCTGATCAACTTCTTTCCAAAATCTTGTTGGATTTAATTGATGGAGGTGATGATTTCAAAAGATTCTTTGTAATGTATGCTTTGATTACATATTTGGCTCCCACCTCACACCGAACTGTTGATCTTAGTTTGCTAAAACCATTGGTTGATGTTAATGAGATCAAAAACCTAAACTGGTGTGGTTTAGTGTTTGAGAGGTTTAGAAGTGGTTTGGAGAGATGCCAAACCAAAAATTTGAAAAATATTCCTTCATGTTTAGCCATATTAGAAATTACCTTCTACCATCGAGTTAACTCTCTAGGTGTTTTTCCATCGTCAAGATTGCCTTTAATTCAACATTGGAATTATGAGACTTTGAAACAAGGGCACAACTTGAGTTGAAGGCTAGATCTTTTCGGCTTGGTGATTTTGACGGAGAAACATACCCCATTTCAAAGAAATTAGGAAAGAAATGGCACAACAATGATGATGGGGTGGAGCTAGAAGATAATGGAATGTATCTGAAAATCCCTATTCCTAATGGTTTGTTGGCTTCTTCTGATCAACAAATTCACAATACTGCTGCTGATGTAAGTTGTATTATTCTTACATTTAGTTTTTAATGAATACCACCAGTAGCACATTTTAAATATAAAGTAACAAGTTTTTGTTCATAAAGTAACACATTTCATATAACTTTTTATTATGTTCTTTTTATTAACAGTTTTTTTATTATGTTCTTTTTATTAAGGAACTTACGGCGGAAGTTAGCAAGATGAAGAGGAACATTGAAATTGTTACTCAACGTCATCTATCAAAACTGTTGAAGTTGAAGGCAAAAGGCAATCAAGTTCAAGATGTCGGGCAATCATCAAACTCGCCAACGCTATCACAATGGTATTCAGACCCGAAAGTGATGGAGGAGATCGATGAGATTATGGACAGGATAAGAGTGGTTAAAAAACGAACTGCCGACATTGACTTACCAAGCTTTGACTTGGAAATATCAGATCTTGAGAAAACACCTTCACCAGCACCAAAGTTGGCTGCCAAGAAGAGAGGAAAAAAGAAGATTTGATTTTGTTTTGATTTCATGTGGTAATTAGGTGTACGTTTTTGTACCTAGGCGTACGATTTTGGGCTAATTAGCATGTATGTTTTTGGGCTAATTAGCATGAATGTCTTAGACAAGAAATTCTCAACAACATTCAAGTTAACATTTTCAACACTGAAACAATTGTGATGCGTTTTACATAAACGTGTGATGCTTTTCATATGAATTGTGATGTTGTGTTGAATGATGCTTTCTGAATTATATTGTGCTGCTTTTTACAAAAAACTTTGATTTTTTGTTTATAAAACTGAAACTCTATCTAAATCAAACTGTTTATAAAACACAGTACACAATACAACTATGATGATTAAAACACAATATTGTGATAAATGATAATGATATTAAAAATCTCAACCATATTAAAGTGTGATGTTTTGTTGTAGATGCTTTCTAAATCAAACTGTGTTGCTTTTTACAAAAAATTTTGATGCTTTATAAATCAAATTGTGATGCTTTCTAAATCAAAACTGTTGCATTTATTCAACACAAAATACAAGATACACTCAAAACTCAAAATTAAAGTAAAAATTACATCAAAAGAGTTTGGGCATCGTAACCTTACATAACAGCACTTACTAAAGTTAAACAAAAACTCAAAATTTCTATTTGAACGCAAAGTCGTGATGCTTTCAACAAAAACTGTTATGATTTCAACACAATATTGTTAAACTGTTAAAATAAATTAGTCTACATATAACTAATTCTAACAATTACAAAGTTAAAATAAATAGAAATTAGTCTAAAGGCAATTATCCTCTTCAAAGAATACAACCTACTAATGTTAAAATAAACAAAGATTAGTTTACATACTACTAATACTAATGATTAGACTATTTCTCTAGAGAATTAATTAGAAATTTGTCTACACTTTGCAGATGTTACACAACTCCAAGCCTAGTTGTTCTTCTGAAGCAGGGATTTAAACAGTTACCACTGTATTTCAGAAAGCAAGTCACCTGCAAGAGCCAGTGAAAAAAATATTTATGTTAAATGTCTAAAATGAGGAAAACAGAAATGTTTAATAAAGAAAGTGTAGTGTTACAGAAAGTAACGCTTTTGATTACAGAAAGTAACAATATAAAATTCAAGATGTAACACTTACTTTTATTTTCTTATGTGGACACGTACGACTATTGTGACCTGCAACTTTGCCACAAGTTTTACATTGTCTTTGCTAGGCCACCCTTTGCTATTCTTCATCTTCAATATCCTTTTCTTTCCTCTTGCCTTTGTTTGAAGATTGTTTCGGGTTTTAATTTGAAATTGTTTTAGGAGCTTCACAACCTAGAAACTTTTCTAACTCTTGACGTTTTGTCTTCTCAACGCCACGATTCTTTTTTGATAAAAGCTCAACTGAATATAACTTCATTTTCTCCAAAAGTTCAACCATATCATCCTCATCATCTTCTGCCAAACTAATGCATCGATGTATCTCATTCCAAACATCTCCTAAAACCTTTTTTCTAGGTTCCATTGCATTATTACCGTCCAATAATGTGCCATCAATATCATAGACGGGTGTTTTGGTAGCATTTATTGTCCACCTTTTCAATATGTAAGGCTCTGGCAGATATTTAACGCCTTTTGCATGTAAAACCCATAATGCATGCTTACACAAAACTCCTACTCTTTTGAACAACTTACAAGAGCAATCAACATACAATGTTTCTGCATCATACACAACTTCAAAAATTGTGCTAGTGTTGAAATGTACTACACAATACACATCCTTGCCATCTCTAACAAAATTCTTTTCAAAACCACATTCATCTCGTGCACTACGAATTTCTTCTTGAAAATCCTTAAAAACAACATCTGTGTAGACACTAGAAGCATGTTTTTCAAGAGGGATACGAGTCTTCAAAGGTGCAGAATATAACTTGCATTTACTATCTAGTGTCTCCATCATATAACGTTGAACATCCATCGCACTTTGAAACCTCATTTGGAGTTCAACTAATGTAAGAAATTTGTTCACAAAGTAATTGAAAAAATTATTCTCACTTTCCGATCTAGATGTTGTTCTAAGTAAACCACCCATATAAAGATCTCTAAAATATGCGGACACCCACATTTCTCTAATATCATACATACTATTCAACCAAACATTATTACTTAGATTAGCATACTCATAATCTAACATCATTTTTGACCACTGATCTTCAAATTCATGGGGCTCATTATCCCTATTATATACAAGTCTATTAATTCTTTTTAGAAACACTTCATCATTACGTAACTCAATAGAAACTTTATCAGTTAGTTTCTTCATTATATGCCAACAGAATTTATGAATAGACTTGTCAAAAACATTGGGTAGAGCAATTTTTATGGCTGGATCTTGGTCTGTTATAATGGAATTAGGTTGTTTTCCACCCATTGCCCTCAAAAAAGATTCAAATAGCCAAGTATAAGACGACACATCTTCCCTACTAGTCAGACCCACAGCAAAAGTAACACATTTTTTGTGATGGTCAACACCCGTGAAAGGAACAAAAATTAGATTATACTTGTTAGTACCATAAGTAGCATCCACAGATATCGAATCACCAAATAATGAATAGTTTCTCCTACTAATACCATCTGCCCCAATTGCCTTTGATAGAGATTTAGTATCATCAACTTCAAAATCGAAAAAAAAACTAGGTGAAATTTCTTTCTTCTTAACAAACATTTCCACAAACATTTGCCCATCAGCTTCATTAATAAAACACTTTAAATCCCTATAAAAGTTTTTAAAGTTATCAAGTGAAGCACCTACTTTCAAATAACTTCCTACTTG
>CM033466.1:4929102-5019102 GCA_019425755.1 Amaranthus cruentus
GGGTCGGAGTCGGATCGGAGTGTCGGATTTTTAATAAGTTCCAACTCCGGTTCGTCTCTAACTCGAACTCGGATCATAAAGTCGGAATCGGAGTCAAATGACTTTTGCCTCGAACTCGAATCAGATTATTTTCCTCGGATTGAGTCGGATTAGGGTCGGACTCGGACTGAATTGTCATCCCTAGCCAAGACAACACCATCACTATTTCCACCATTGTTGTCTTCTTCAACATCAAGAACAAACTTTAAACCCTAAAATCAAGAACAAATAAAATCAAAAAACAAACAAATTTAAAATTTTAATATATTAAACTACAAACTTTAATTAGGTTAAAACACAAACTTACTTTCCTTCTTCAACATCACTATTTCCACCATTATTGTCTTCTTCAACATCACAATTTCCACCATTAATGAAGCTTATTAAAAAAAAAGGATTGTTATTCCAAATCCAAGTTTATAACAGTTATGCAAAATTCTTTCAAAGTTTCATTATTTTGTCAATTTTTCATCATTATTTTCGAATGAAAAACATTTGATTTACATAAAAATCGAAAAAAATGTTTTCACAGGTGATGACCTTGAAGAACAAATCTTTTCATGCGAAAATGGAGAAAAAATGAAAAACAAGCAAATGGAGAAAATTGGAGAAAAAATTCATACGAAAATGTACAAAAAATTCAGAAAAAATTGAAAATTAACTGGAACAACATACCTTATAATTAACTGGCATAGGATAAGATGATCTTGAAGTACAATAATGAAGATTAGGAGATGAATGGTTTTGAAGTTTGAAGCACCAAAAACCGGATGGAGAAGATAGAAATGAGAATAGAGAGAGAATAATGATGAATGAGAAGGGTTGAATGGAAGTTGAAGTAGTAATAATGTCAGGAGAGAGAAATAAGTTAGTTACTTTTAATTTTGTTTATTTAAATATTAGAAATAGGAACTGATTTTATAATTGGGCTGACCCAAAACAAGTGGTCTATGACAAAGACCGTGTACAGTAAGAATTTGTGATTTTTCATCACTTACTATCTCTGTTTCCATATTCCGTGTTCTCTCTTGATCCCTCATTGTCACTAGTGTTCACTGCTTACAAGCTCTTCGGGATTGATTTTCATGTATTTTCTTCTTTGATCCATTTTCTTGCAATTGTCATTGTTTCTACAATTATGATTGAGTAAGAGTAATTTGAGAGATTGTTGCTGATTTTGTTTAAGTCTACGGTCTGTAGATGAATCAATAACTACCACAGTGATACTTGGTAACATCTACAGTCTACAATTAAAAAGATTAATCAATAATTGCTTATTGTTTTAATAAATTAATTGTCTACAGTATATTTGTTATTAGTCATTGTTTTAATAAATTAACTTTGTCCTGTAGATCTTAGTAATTAATGTAGCATTAGTAACTGGAATTAGTTTGTCCAACTTTGAATTATTTAGAAATATGAAATTAGGTTTGGTGCACCCATTAATGACTTGAATCTTGATTTTCTCTTACTTTTAGAAATATTATTGACTTGAATTGATATGAAAGATTAATAAATATGTTTCATTGCTCATGCCAAGTTGCTTAATTAGCTATGTCAATGATAATTAAGGACAAATATTTGATTTTTTCATGAGTAAACAACAAAATTGAAGAGTTGGAGAATAATAAAGTTAATACGGTGACTTTGTTTCTTTCCCTGATTGTATATATATTGAATGAGTAGAAGTAGTTTCTTGGGTTTGGTAGGAGTATAAATTTTATAGTGTTGATTCTTGAGTCTCTTTAAAATCCTATAAGTTGCTCCTTCCTCTTGTTTAATTCTTGAGAATAATAAACTAACTACCGTAACTTTATTACACCAAAAACATTTAATAGCCGTTAAATCTGAAAATTACAATTTTGCTCTTATTTAATTCTAATAAAAAGAAGCTTCATCTTCCTCTTTTTTTTCATGCATTTGTCCTGAGCAACCATTAAAGTCCATGTTCCAACTTAGTTGCTCCTTCCTCTTTCATTCAACATGTTCTTCCTATTCCATCGCTCATCTCTATATTTGCATCATTATTATTATTATTATTATTATTATTATTATATTATTATTATTATTATTATTATTATTATTATTATTATTATTATTATTATTATTATTACTCCAATAAACCTTCTATTTACATGTAAAATTTACACTAATAAAAAGAAGCTTCTATTTACACTAAAAAATGACACTTTGTCAAGCACCCAAGAATCAACCTTCAAACGCCACTAGGTGAAGTCTTACCACGTTTTTATCGATTTGAGGTGTAAATGAAATCGATATCGATTTCTCAGTTGAAGATAAGTCGGTTATTGAGAATCGAGCAATTGATTTGGTACTGTAAAATTTCAATTTCATTGGAGTTCTTGAGTTCTTTGATGAGTTTGTTTGATGAACTGATTACATGAATTGGGTTCATTGAGAAAATTTAATACATTGGGACATTGGGTGTTTCATGCTCCCTCCGATTCTATTTAGATGTCCCATTTGCTTGGGCACGGTTATTAAAAGTGATGTGGGGTCTATTAAAAAGTGAGTTATTGGGATATTTTAAATGATTATATTAATTGTAAAGGTGATAATGTAGGTATTGTATGTAGTAAAACAGGGGTATTTTGGACATTATTTGTGTAAACATGGGGTATTTAGGTAAAACAAGATTGACAAAAAAGAAAATGTCACAATTAATATGAATTTGCCAAATAAGGAAATGTGACAACTAAATAGAATCGGAGGGATTATTAACTTATAATGGGTGTGATTTGTGGCATAATTAGTTGAAAATGGTATGATAAGTTGATATAGAAAGTAGTAAATGAATTGTTGTGTTCGCCAAATTAATCTAGAATGTTAAGAAAGCCTTTTTTGGAGCATAGACTGTAGATGTATAGTGTAAGCAACTAAGTTTTTAATCTCGTCCAATTTGGTGCTATTGTAATTGTGTTTGGTCAATATGAATGAAGAAATTGCTATAAGCAGAAATAACAATCAGTTTCATTATCAATTACAAATCCAAGAGCTAACTAATTAGGGAGGAGTATCTAGATGTCTAAGCCATTAGAAGAAGCTTGCTTTTATTAGAATTAAACAAGGGTAATACTGTAATTTCAGAAGCTAACGATCATTAAACGTTTTTGTGTTATATAGTTACGGTAGTTAGTTTCGAAACAGTTGGGTGCTATTTTGTAGAAAAAAAAAATGAGATTGGCTATCACTGGCCTTTCTCTATACTTGATGCTTACCATGTAAAATTTTCCAATATTTTATTAAGTAATGATAAAAGCTAACCATTTAATCAAAATTTCAACATTGTTGAAATATACATAGTAATAAATAATAAATGTTTCCACATATTAAATTCAATTAAATATGATTAATATACGTAACATGTATATCCACATGACATATAAATTCTACCCATACCCTCTCCTGAGAGACCGTCTATAGTATAGACGTCTCTCAAGAGCCCAGCCCATATCTCCTTTTTAACTTACAAAACCATCAATCAATTTTTTTAATTTATAAATTTGGTCAGCCCCAAAACTTCAAACGTCTATTGTATAGACAGTCTCAAGTAAGAATTTGTGATTCTACCCCTTACTCATAACTAGGGTTGTAAATTCGGTTACTCGGTCGGGTTTTGGGTTGGATTTCATCGGGTTCGGATATTCACGGGTTCCCGTTTTTTCAGGTGACTAAGCACTTTGGATCGGGTCGATTCGGTTACAGGTCCAATCGAGTACGGGTCAATATCGGGTTGATACCTCACTGGGTCAGTTTCGATATCAGGTCATACCCATTTTAGTTTGGACTTGTACCGGGTTCGGTTAATACAATTCGGATCCAAATCGGTTATGCTATGGGTCAGGTCATTTTTTTTAGATTAACGTTAATTCGGATTATTTTGGTTCAGGTTGACTTCGCATCGGATTTTTGAGCTGTGCATTTAGTTATTCTCAGGATTCGGGTTGATTAAAATCCAATTCATGTGAGTTTTATGTCGAATGAAAATTATGGTTATTATACAATTAATTTATGTTTAAATCGTTTGTGATTGGAGAATGAAGAGTTATAGTCGGTTAATTAAGTTGTCGGTTAATAGACAAATTTGGTTTAACCAAAGATAAAGTCGATAAGATTTGATTTCTGGTCTGCATTTATTATTTAACTTTAGCTAAACTAAACTTGATTCAATTCAATCAAACTTATTATTAATTGAATTAAACTTGATACGGTTAAATCAAATTATATCGCTTAATCACATTGTCGGGTTAATCTCGAGTGTTGATTATGGGTCATTTTGGGTTGGATTATGTCGAGTACCTATCGAGTTAAAGACGAGTTCGAGTTGTAACAGGTCGGGTGCAAGTTATCCATTGTCGGGTCAATCTCGGGTGTCGGTTGTTCTCGAGTCGGGTACCGGTCGATTATTGGGCTAAAATAATCGAGTACATATCGGGTTACGGGTCAACATCAGGTCGAGTTTCGATCGATTACAGGTCACTGCAACTCGGGTCAACCAACGAGTCGGATACAGGTCGATTTCGGACGGTATTACAGGTCGGATCAATTTTTTACGCCCTGCTCATGACTACAATAAAAATTTATTGACTTGGGTGCCTTGAGAATAATCTATAAGTACTTCAATACTCATACAAAAAGATATGGTTACATCAAACAAATTTAATCAACTTTATCAAGATAAATAAATAACTTTGAAAATGAATTTAAGGTGATATGAAAACTTTCTTTTAATTTTTGATAATTCTCACATAAAAAGATACAATTAATCACACTAAATACTTAGTACGAAGTGATTAATCTAAATGAATATACTTTTTAAGGAAGAAAACAAAATCGAAAACTTTGTAAAGAGTTTATAATTTATAAACTTTTTCACAATTTCAAGCAAGAGAGAAAGAAAAAAAAATCTTATAATCGCACAAATTAAATTTTCATACAACTCTTTATAGAATAATGTTGCAAGTTATCCATCCTACATTCAATCAATAAATAATAGTTTAATCAGTATGGTAATGAAGTATGAACACAAAACTATAGTCAAGAAACAGAGTCGCGCTGTAAGAACAGGTTTCTGCCTCCTAAAGCGTCAGTGTTGTACAACACGACATTTGGTCATGTTGCACGACAAGCGTTGTCGTGCTGCACGATCACCCTTCTGTTTACTTTCTTTTGTTTTCTAAAACACTTTGGACTATTAGATATAATTTTATATGTGTCCCACTTTAATTATTATACATATAGAATATGTCTTAATTGGCTCTAAATGCCAACATATGCTCGTGAATAAGATTATGGGATAAATATTAATCAAGTTGTTTGAAGAGGATTCAAGAAGCCCTCTTTTCAATCCGATTGATTGTTTCATATAATGCACAAAAACTTGCGTAAGACCGTCCTATTCTAAGATCAAAATTTGGCCGGCCCATTGTACGCGCGTGTGCTACACGCGCCCTTCAAAATTCATTTTTTGTTTTTTTTATATTTTCTGGACATTTTTGAATTTGGACCTTAAAGGTATCAATTTTGACCTTAAATGTATCAATTTCAACGTAAAGTAATACTTAAACATATCAATTAAAGTATATTTCAATTTGAACCTATAAGTGATCAATTGTGGCGTTAAACTGATCAATTTCTACCTAAATTGAAATTGATATCTTGAAGGTCAAAATTGATACCATTAAGAGTAAAATTGAAAAATGCTCAGAAAATAAAAAAGAAGAAAGAAAGCAAATTGCGCTAGAATATTGGGTCGTCTTATTTTAAAACGGTCTCCCAAGACCGCCTGATGGTATGTTTTTTATGGTTTTGGTCTCCATGATTTGTTTGCTTTCTAGGTCGAGTGGTTTAATGATGCTCTTATGTGGCAATTGGCAAAGTTGAACTTGCAATTTAGTAAAGTTTATTTTTCATTTCTTATGATATGAGTTTTTTTTTTTTTTTTTTTTTTTCCTCCTTACACATCAAACACAAAATATCATTTAATTTTATAACAATTAACGAAAAACACATAATTCAACCCCATTAATATAAATTGGTGGTAATTAATATAAAAGTATAGTGGTATACATGTAAACAAAATTAAAAATTACTATATCTCGCGTTTCGTTAAAGTTGAGTGCTATCATATATATCCTATTTATAAATTGGTGGTAAAACTTGATATTGGTATTGATACACCTTTAAGCATGATATTTTTTCTGCTTGAAATTCCAATTTGTTTTTTTAATCAATTATGTCTATACTTAATTTATGAGTATTAGCATCATTGGTATGCCGGATAACTTAGAACAAGGTGGCGAAACATATATCCTAAGTGTTTCAAATAAAACAAGAATAGAAAAATTAAGTCATGAGAAAAGCCGGCCTCAGCTCAACCATGCAAGCTCACTTGACTAGGTCGTATGTTGGTCTCGTCAAGCTTTCTCCAATTTTGGCTCATCCAAATTCCAAAAGTGCGTGGCTAAGGGCAAATCGATTTGACATGGTCGAGCTCACAATATGATGCGATTTGTCCAATGAAAAGCGTATATAAGTGGAAGTACATATGTCACTACAATAAATTTAGCTTTTTGCGACATTAGATTTAGTGAAATTAAAAAAATGTCACTGATTCATATTTTTAGTGTAATAATTATTAGTTTTTATTTTAAATTTCACTATAAAATGATTTAGCGACATATAATTTGCTCTTTATAGTGGCATATGTAATTGCCACTATAGTCTATAGTGATATTTGTGAGAAATGTCACTAGATCCTATGTCGCTAAAAGCTTTAGTGTAACTTTTTAATATGCTACTAAAGACTCTAATATATGTTACTAAATCCTCTATATATATACTATAAGAAATTTTAAATAGGGACATTTAAATTAAATGTCGCTAAATTTATCCCACTAAAAGCAAATTATATTGTATTGTGTGTAAACTCAAATGACAAATTTGTTGAACTAAGGACGTGTTAAATGTTAATACACATTAATGACCCTAAAATACAGTTTTGAGTGGATCCCTAAAATCAAATCAACCAACTTGTCAATATATTTACATACACATAAGAATCGTTATGAATCCAACCCGAGACACCATACGTAAAACTGACACGAAAACCAAAATCCACACTTCTCTAAACATAAATAAGGGTTTGGAGTTAGATATGGGAAGGGACATAATCAGTTGTACATTCATTCTCACATTTCTATTATCCTTCATCTTCATTTAATGACCAAATTTAATGTAGCAGGTAGCAGTTTCTTATGCTAACTTAATCAAGTATACAACCTCAATCAAAGTCTTCTACATGAACCAAAAAACATATGGTCACAAAAAATACAACACAACCCACAAAACATACATAATTAACACTTGGTTCACAATAAATGGCTCTTGCGTCATGGTACTAATGGAGGTTGGCACTCTAAGTTGGACAATTCAACTTTAACCTTAACAAAGTTGAGATGCATACAAATGTTATGAGATCATGATCTAGAAAAATGCTAACACAAGACTTCATAGAACAAACACGTGTGAAGTGTAATTGTGTGAATAAAATATTGTGCACCTCTTCTCAATTATCTTTTACCGTCCTACTATCCTCGCTCTCCAGTTTCGTAACTCACACTTTCTGATTCCTAATGGTTGTGGTAACGCTTGAAAAACAGATTTTATGGTCAATACAAATGATTTTGCGGTTAATGCGGCGTATATTTTGGCTGTGCTAAAGGCAAAAACCTTTACAATACGATCGTGATACGGTGATGCGAACTTGTTTTTGCACTATGACAAAATATATTTCAAATATATCACCTTTACACTATGTTTGGACAGTACTTTAAAAGATAGAATAAAGGAAAGGAAGGGAGAGTTAAGAGGGAGATCGAAGAGTCGCTTATTTGATTAGAAAGAAAGGGAAGCGAAAATGAAGAAAAATGACTGTTTTCCGTCAAATTCTCTGACTTTAGAAGAGATTATATTTTTAACAAAATTTTTCATTGTTTTCCCTCCAAACCCCTCCCCTCTAAATGTTTTCCTTCCTTTATGTATCCAAACGAGAGATCCTCTATCCTTCAAAATTCCTCCCCTTTCTTTCCCTCAATTTCTCTGTCCAAATACAATGTTAATTAGTCCCTAACAAGCATAAACAGAAGTAAATAAGATTGAATCGGCTTGTTCTATTACCTCAACGCTAATAACTACTTCTTACCTAAGTAAGATTTGGAAGATTGAATGTGCACAACCTTGTCATTGTTAGATCAATGAATGAAATAGAATTCAAATCCTAGTGTTCTATCCTTCCACTTAAGGGGAGATTGTATTCTTAACAAAATTTGTCCATCTTTTCCCACTAAGCCCCTCCCCTCCGAATCCTTTCTTTCCTTTTTGTCATCCAAATAAATGTTCCTCTATCCTTCAAAATCTCTTCCCTTTTTTTCCCTCAATTTCTCTCTATCCAAACACAATGTTCGTCCCCAACAAATTTTTAAAAGTAGATGAGATTGATCTGGTTTTTAACATTCTATCACCTCAACGCAAAAAATAGCTGCTTCTCACCTAGATGAGGTTTGGGAAGATTGATGTGCACAACCTTGTCATTGTAAGATCGATGAATGAAATAGTGAAAATCCTAGTGCTCGCAAAGCGATTGATGTTGCATGATTTTTTGTTTCTTTGCTCAAATTATTTCCCTTTCAAATACATGATGAAGTATCAAATTAGTCTTAGCCTAAACCCCTATGTACAAAGACATACAACTACCTAGTGTAGTGTCAGTGTGTACCTCATAAACAGGAATGTTTATCTTTCAAATGGGGTTAAGGGCCTAAGGGTGTGTTAGGTAGGAGAGGGAGACAACACATCCTCAAAAGTGCAAGAATTTTCAAAAGAGGAAAATAAAATGTAACACAAAATACAACCACTTGAAAATGATAATTGGAAATAGAATAAAAATATTATATGCAATATCTAAGGTTACTAACCTTACCCAAAAGGTTGGTTAATGATGTTAAATTACCCATACTAGAGAAGAATACGAACGACTTAAGTCTGACGAGTTTCCGTCCTAAAATAAATTAGTACAAGGTGTAGCAACCCACTAAATTATATGTTCCGGATAGTTGCAGGTTTCTCTTTCTTTGAAGACCCTTTTGGAGCTGAGGGACTCTTTTGACCGCACTCACCACTATGGATATGAGCTGCCGTCTCTCTTCCCTCCTCAGACTGGGTATGATGATGATGATACTCTTACGTAATTATCGGTGTGCGATGTAGGATCACAAGCGGGTAGTTCTCTAAAGATGCTCATGTTCCCTTGGATTAAGCCATAACTTGAAATATAGTCAATTTTCATTGCAGAAATTTGATAACAAGAAATATATACTTTTGAATGAGCATTTACAAGGGTTCCAGAATTTTAAGGGAATTGAGCATAGTACAAGGGACATACTGTACACAGTGACAGACACAGTTCTAATTTAAGAATTGAAGTAAATTAATTCCTTTGTCTGAAACAAATTTACTGTTGGGACCATCACAAGTGGGAAGTGGCCTATACATTTGAGGGAAAAAATGATCATAAAAATTATTAAATTTATTTTATTGGTGACTAACTCAAAAAAGGTGCACATATTCAGCATCTTAAATGTTGCATTTCCTTTCCCATAGCCATAGCCAGACCAAAATCAAAATTTCATGATTACCTCAGTTCTAACAATGATGGGTAATTCTTTTCCTGTAGCTTTTATAACTGCAATAGATTAGTGTTCATTCGGGTTATTGGGTCGATTTTAGGGTTAGTTGTTTCAGGTTGATTCAAAATCGGATTTTGTATCCACATTGATTTTACATAGTTTAGAGTTCATTTTGAAGCTGGGTCAAAGTCAGGTTCTTTTTCAATGTCGGATGCATATCGAGTTATCGAGTCTGTTTGAACCGTATCCTATGATGTTTAACATATTCAAAGAGAATATTTTATTATACTGATAACATTAAGGAAAAATTACCTAAAATAATCCAAACTATTCACGATTTTCCTACAATAATCCCACATATTGATTAACCATGAATAATCCCAACTTTAAGGGGCATTTTCCTAGAATGAACCCGGTGATTGGATGACTTGCTATATAGCAAGTTTCATTTTTTTTTAAAAAAAAAGAGAAATTAAAATAAAATGTCGAAAAAAATATTAAAAAAATTTTAAATTAATATTTAATTTATTTTTCTAGTGAATTAACTACTATAGCAGGTCATCGGGTTACCCAAGTTTACTCTTGGAAAATACCCCTCAAAGTTTGGATTATTCATGGTTAATCAATAGGTGAATTATTGTAGGAAAATCATGAATAGTTTGGATTATTCTAGGTAATTTTTCCTAACATTAAGTGACTCAGAAGGTTTAAAAGAGTTAGATATATGCAACTTTACCCTTATGTTTACACTTATAGCCAATATAACTTCACATAAAATAGAAATGGCTCTCACTTAGGGTCATTTGACGAGTCATTTTACTATAGTCCAAACCAACAAAATATGAATCTTTGGCTCCATAGATAGATAATTAACGTATCTAGAGAGAAAAAAAATATTGAGCCAATCTTGTGAGATATCTTCTTTCGGTGAGACAATATCAAATAAGGAACTTATATTCTCAAAATACATATGAGATGGATCATTTAACCCATGTATGAGACTCGTATCTAAGTGAAACCGTCTCATAAAACAATTATCGGTGGAGGATTATTCCGATATCAAGGTTATAGTTAATACAAAGAGACCCACAGTATTTACCAAGAATATACTTTAAAAACAAGGGTCATTTTACAGTAGGTGTTGGAATTAGATGTGAATGCTTTCATCATGCTTTAATGAGCCAACTTTCTGCCCATGTCTCTTAGTGATTGAAAGACTGAAACAGATAGGGAAGAAAAAGTTCACCCAAAAACAGATAATAATAATAATAATAAAACTTATTTTATGCCTAAAAATTCTTATAAAGAGGCTTCAAAAGGCACATACTATCCTTACAAGCTACAACAAAATATATCAGAAAACATCCATTAAATATTTTACACTCAATCTGTTTATTCTTGAGATGGAGATTGTCACAGCTCTGTACCTGTTTGCGTTTGCGTACATCGTTTACCTTGTGTGCAAACGGGCAGTTCGAAAGAGGGATGAATGCTGCTACATGCTTCATTATGAGTGCTTCAAGCCTCCAGAAGACAGGAAGCTAAGCACGGAAAGATGTGCGAGCATTGTATTCCGTAATAAGAGATTGCGGTTAGAAGAGTTTAGGTACCTGTTAAAAACGATAGTGAGTTCGGGGATTGGAGAGTCAACTTACAGTCCAAAAAATGTGGTTGAAGGAAGAGAAGCAAGTCCTACTCTTAAAGATGCCTTAGAAGAGATGGACGAAATCATATTGGCAACACTGGATAAGTTATTTGAAAAGTCGGGTGTGTCTCCATCAGAGATTGATATCCTTGTTGTGAACGTGTCGTTGCTTTCTACAGTACCCTCGCTCACAGCTAGGGTGGTGAATCGTTACAAGATGAGAGCAGACATTAAGACATATAACGTTGTGGGGATGGGGTGTAGTGCAAGCCTGATTGCCATTGATATTGTGCAGCAGATGTTCAAAGTGCACAAAAATATGAACGCGATTATAGTAAGTACTGAATCCATGGGAACAAACTGGTATATGGGTAGAGACCGATCATTCATGCTGTCCAACTGTCTGTTCCGCACAGGAGGTTGCTCTATGCTCTTCTCAAACAACAAAAAATTCAAGCATAGAGCTATAATCAAGCTCAATTATATATTGAGAACTCATCTTGGATCTGATGATGAGGCATACAAGTGTTGTTATCAGAAAGAAGACGATGAGGGCTACCCGGGATTTTGTCTCACAAGGCACCTTCCTAAGGCAGCTGCTCAAGCCTTTACTCAAAATCTTAAGGTATTAGTCCCTAATATCTTGCCTCTTCGAGAGCTCATCCGTTATCTACTTGTATCTACAACTTGGACGCCCGGTGATCTTGAAAAGGTCGGACAAGGATTGAATTTTAAAGCCGGCATTCAACACTTCTGCATACACCCAGGAGGAAGAGCGGTTATTGATGGTACTGGAAAAGGTTTGCAGCTTAGTGATTATGATCTCGAACCCGCTAGGATGGCCCTTCATCGATGGGGAAATACCTCCGCTGCTGGCTTCTGGTATGTTCTCGGTTACATGGAGGCTAAAAAGAGACTCAAAAAAGGCGATAAGATTCTCATGATCAGCTTCGGAGCTGGTTTCAAGTGCAACAATTGTTTATGGGAGGTTATGAGGGATCTCAAGGATACGAACGTTTGGGAAGACTGCATACATGACTACCCCGTCAAAACCCTAGTAAATCCCTTTATGGAAAGGTATAACTGGATCAATGACGATACACTAAGCTTCGTTCGATTGAATTAGACATCAGATCAGATTGTTAGTGCGTTTATCTCCTATCGCATCGATCAATGTTGTTTGTTTAATATGCTTTTCTTTGTGTTTTCTCTTATTTTACAAGCTTAGATGCCCAACAGATTGAACTGCTGTTTATAGGACTATATGTTTTTCTGGTTATAGGCTCTTGTAATTCTTACACCAATATGAATATGATCATCTTAAATCAGTCACTTGCCCCTAACAAAAACAAAGAATGTTATATTACAAAACTCTATTTTCCAAGACTTTATACTTAAGATGAGTACATCCATTTTGCACTTTTTTTTGGGCTAAAAGACAACCTTGTAAGCATAGTGAAATTGGCATTGTTTAGAGTGAATTAGCACATATCCTATGTAAAAAATAATGTGAAAAATCTTAGTTATGTGTAGAATATAGTAATAAATAATGGTTAGAATATACTAGAATATAGTGGAAGAAATGTAAGAAAAGAAATATCTAGAAAAAGGAAAAAATCCTAGCTAACTACTAGAGTGTTCCATAGCAAGTATAGATAGAGGGTGTGATGACATTTGCATTATGTAGAGAGTAAGAAGCTCCCACAAAAATGAAGGTTTGAGCCATTAGCTCAAATCACAAAACATATACACCTAATAATGAGAGGTGTGAAAGATAAGTGAGACATGAGCTCACATAAAAACACAAGTAAAGAGTGTATAGGTGCGGAACAAGTGTCCCACCAAAAATATTCTTGTATAAATTATGATGTAATTAATTAAATATTTGTATTCAGTTAATGTAATACAATAATTATTTGGGTTCAACTACAAATTCCGCGTGCGCCCAAAACTTCTAACATCCTATGTAGTGTAATTATAGTGGGACATATTAAGAGTTACTTGTAAATAGCCCAAAGTGTTTGAAAACACAAAAATACAAATTGAAGTAACTGAGACTGAAACTGGTGATGAGGCCAAATTGAAGTTACTTCTTAAATAATGAATGTTATTGACACCAACAATGTTGACTACAACGAAATCAAAGATGTGCAAATCTTCAATAATCCTCTCCAATTTAGCTTATAACATCGAAAATTTTGACTTTATTTTCTTCAGACTTTAATCCTTCGCATAACATAAATGGTAATATTGAACCATCACTTAGTGACTGAACTTATTTTGCTCAAATGTTCATAATCACCCCTTTCTTGTAACACAAATTCTTGTGAGAAACGGTCTCTTTGAGAGACCATCTCTAATTAAGTCAGCCCATAAAAGATATAGGGTAAGTAAAAATAAGCTTTAATTAGTTTGGTTAGAGGAAAATCTCTCTGAAAGACAGTCTCTCAATAGACTAGCTGTTCATGTAATATGTACGTATAGCACCTTACAGAGGTGTATAAGGGGAAGCAGATTCTAAACAAAATAGCATGAACAATAACGAACATATCTAGGAAGTACACTACCGAGATTTTATAGAGGAAACAGTGAACACAAATTGTTGCAAATTTGTGATCTTTCTCGGATCATGATGTTCTCCATCGAAGCTTCAACACTAATACAAAACATATATTCTTTGAACAAACAAGCTTTTGCTTGTGCCGCTGAATCGTTGCTATGTTCTCCACAACTATATAACGCTAACAAAGAAATTGCCAGATCGATCTCCAATTCCCACCATAATTATCACCAGATATAAATAAATACTCATTGTAAATCACATCAATTGTCCTATTTGATTTTACACGCTATCTAATGCACTAATTTAAATTTAAATTTCTTTATTTGCTCATAAAATTAATAAAAAATAATATTAATAAAAATTTACATTGAAGCACATCAAACAAAATTCCACTTTAACTATTAGATTAAAAAAAATACAAATTAAAATGATCAATGAATAGTATCAAAAAATCAAATGGGGAAATATTCTGAATTCAAGGGAGTGAGAAATTGAACCTCATGAATCCCTATAGCTCTGTAATTTGAAGGTTAAAAAACTTCAAGAATGCAAAGGAAGAGAGCATTTGATGCACTTTATGGACTTTTCTCCGATTTTCAGAAGTTATTCGGTTCCAGAATCGAATTGTGATCCTATCAGTACCCAGTACCTCGAATTTAATCCTTCCTTTAAGCTTTTTCCGCATAAGAGAAGTTCCCAAAATAAACAGCTTCAGTCCGTCAATATGCTGCAATACGCTTCAGTACACTTACCTGAGTTTGACGTCGCATTTTCATTAGACATAATAATTTATCGTTAACATTGTTACAATAGTAACGAGAGCCAAACATATCGAGCAATGCATAGCAGGAAAAAGGAAGGTAGTGCAGCATTAGAAAAAAAGTACCTCATGAACAATAACATATTATGACGTATCGAGCTTCCTGGAAGTGTATTTATCACCATGTAGTGTAATTCTCCAGTTATCAGCTTGGAAAACGAAGATGGAATTCCTTTTAGGAACAACTGCAACAGTCAAAACAACTAATCAAGCACTAATATTGATTGATTTATCAATACATGCCAAATTGCCAAGTGACCTATGATGATTGGAAATGAATAAATCTATTACTCACAAAGCAGAATCAACCAAAACTTTACGCTACACATTGCAACAGCATCAGAAACACATCCGACAAAATTTATTTACAAGTTATTTTCTTATAAAGAGATAAAGGAATATTCATTCTACCCATTGCAACTTTAACAGTCAAATCTTAATCTACAAACAGGCAAAAATGTTAAGGTAAAGAAAAATTCATGTCAAAAACCTTTCATAGATCTGATACTATGTTTTGATTATAAAATAGAATTCAGATTATGCCTCCTAGTTTTTACACAAAGCAAATTTGCACAGCAGTTCACATAAAAATTGTTAATTAGTGATCAAGTGGAACCACAGTAGCCATGGAAGCGCCAACTTCACCACCAAATTCATCACGGAAGACTATGTGACATCACATTCAATATTCTAAATCAAACTCTCAGCTTCCTAGATGGCCCGTTCAAAAAATTGTCAATTAGCGATCAGGAGGAACTACACTTTGTGATTCCAGGCAAACCAGTGCCAATGACATATCAAGAATATTGAATTTTAGAATTGGTTGCTGAGCTACAGCTGACCATCACAGCTTCCTTATGCAAGAAATAGGCATGTAGTAAAAGGTTATAGAAATAATCGCATACCTACTCAATTCATAAACATGAAACCAAAAGGCATTACCAATTCTAATCCAAAAAAAGTTTTGGAAAACATTACGATTCAACAATCACATACCAAGAGAATAGGTCCAGAAGAGGGATTGAGAGGCACAAAACAAGTAATCATGGAACCCAAATCAAAGACCAAACGAAGGGTTGGAACTCGTAAGACCATGCTAGGGAGTAGGCACTAAGGTATTACAGGCTGATTGAGATAATTTCTACAGATTTTGTATCTCAAGAATTCATCCAAAAAGACTAGGAATGAATTATATGCAAAAAGCTCTTACAAACATTTTAAAATGCTACTGATTTGAACTTACAAGTTACAATACAAAATACTAGGGGGAATACTATTTCAAATAAGGCTGAGGTCTCAGTTCGTTCAGTATTTTGTTTTCTAAATGATTTGTTATTTGGGGGACGTTTCATTTCCAGATTTCCACTTTGTATCTTCAGAAAGTTTAAACACAACTGAAACCAGAATTAGTAGTGTTGCGCAATTGGCCTCAGCCCTCAGCGAGTCTCACCATATATCTCATCTCCCTTTTTCTGACTACTGTCTCTACCTCTCTCTGTGTATTCTTCTTGGATATTGGTGATAGTTTACCGGTTTGTGGCAGGGGTAGGTATATCAAATGAAAGGATGTTGCAGTTACTCAAGTGAATACCATAGCCAGGCAACACAACAGTGATCCAGCTTGTTTGAATCTGCAGTTTCTGGTGGCCCAGTTCCAGCATTTTATTCTTTACCTCCTCTTTAATTTGTTTTGGAACTCTTGAAACACAACACAATACCTAAGAATTTTTGTTATAAAGAGTAAAGAACCTCTTTGTTTTTACCATCCAATCCCAAATCACCTAGCCTAGGTAGGAGTCACTTAATAGTATTGTGGTAATGGAATGTCGGTGTTGTAATGCAATAAAACTATCACGAGCTTAGTATGGAGACTTGTAAGGTGGTTTAACAAATGTATGTTTGATTTAAACTTAGCTTAGAAACAGATTCTCACTAAAAATTATCAAATGATTAACAATTTGGTAGCCATGTCTGGTTGAGCAGTGTAATTGTATTCACACCAAAACTTACTAGAAGATATTCTATTAAAAGTATTGAGAGTTGTGTCTCATTTTAGTATGAAAATCAGTTTTGTTCTAGTTTTCAAGAAATGCTTCACAAAACAAAATCTGAAATCAGTCAGCTTTCCGGAAACCAAAAGCAAATGAAAACGATATCAGGTGTACCATTAATTATTTGTTTACATGTTATTACATCAGTAATTCAGTACTAGTGTTCCATTTGTAAAGCTCATTTGGTTAAAACTCTAAGCATAAGTGTAACAGCAATACAAAATATTGTAGCTCACAAGTCAGGTACAGAGTTCTATTCTGAAATAGTCAACCGTCAATGGGACCAGAGAATGGATTCATCAGTTTAGGGTGAAAAAAAAGGCATCTAGTGCTTTTATAGAGCAACAAATTAAATTTGACTAAAAAACATACTACATCATTTAAGCCGAACTACAAATACAGATCTACATTATCATCTAAATTCTGCAGCATAAAAGAATACATATCCCAAAAACAATAACAATGTTAAAGCCTTAATCCTAAAATAATGGATTTGGCTGCATGAATAAGGAAAAACAATTCAAAAAAGGCTTCAGAAACATGCCTTAAAAGACGACATAATACCTTAGAAAAAGAATGTTTTAGCATTTCTTTATAAATACTCCCTCCAATTCACAACTATTGTCCCATTTTCTTATTGGGTAAGTTCACCTCAAATGTCTCATTTCTATTTTTAGTGATGATTTTCTTACCTAAATTACCCAATGTTCACACAAGTAATGACCAAAATACCCCCACTTTTACTACTTACAATACCCCAACTACCACCTTTACAATTAATTTAATCAATTGAAATATCCGAACTACCACCTTTTTAGTGGGCCCCATCCCACTCTTAATATCCGTACCCAACCAAATGGGACAATAGATGTGAATTGGAGGGAGTATATTGTTTCAAACTTTAAACATTTATAAAATTATATTGAGAGGGGAACCTAGAAGGGGATGAATTAACAGTTACATGGAATGCGGGACCATGTTTATTCATTTTCTTTTTCCTTCATTTTGAAGTAGTGAAAAGAGTAATGATAAAAAAATCAAGTAATCAACACAACCAAATTTATTTAGGTATCTTGACTTCTATGATGCATCATGCAGTTTAACATTTTTTTAATGTGATTAGGTACTTTCACTTTCACTCCGCCAAATATTTGTAGTACTTTGGTATTAAATTATCATAACGAACTATAGTAAAATGACTCATTAAATCATGTGCACTGCTGTCATGAATGGGATTTTGGGGTTAAGTAACTAATCAAGGGTATTATTGTAATTACTAGTTAATTGTTAGCTTGGGGAGCAAGCTACTTGAGGGAGGGGTTTTTTAGTATAAATAATGATGGAAGGAAAGGGAAAAAGGATCCAAAAATTAGTATACACTTGGTATTGAGTTTTACACTCATTTGGGAGATGGCAAGCTTCTCGAATTGCTTGTAACTATCATTTACGTTTGTAATCGCTCTTGTTTACATTCCATTATTCGTTATACAATTACAATTACATTCAATTTCTACACTTAGTCATCTACGTTTTGTCATACAATCACTGCATTCATACATTCTGTTTTCTACCATTGCTAACACTTTTACATGGCTGAGCTAGTCCATGACAACTGCTTATTTATTTATGTGACGTTGCAATGATGTTTGCTACTAAGGGTCAATTGGCAACAGCCTATTTTTTTCAAGGTTAAGGTTACGTACATCTGACAATCCTAAAGCTTGCCTAGATAGGAGCCTAGGTGGGGCTAGTTTTTGGCATTGTGAAGTATCTTCACTCAGATGATGTGTTGTTAACATTTTCACGATGTTTAAGGAATGTGATTTGAAGTTGCATATGATGTAGTCAATTGGAAATAGCCTCTTTATTAAGACAAACAAACATATAACAAGGGTAAGGTTGCATACATTCCACCCCCAAAGCCCCACCTTAAATGGGAGCCACTTTATGGCATTGGAGTAATGAAATGTTGTTGTGTTGTTGTTAACGAATGACATCACGCTAAGTTTAAATCTGTATCGCCAGAATTTTGCAAAACATAGATCAGGTACAGTAATCACTGCAGAACTAGGTATGTAAATAATATTTCTCACGTGAAAGTAAGCCTAACCTAGCCCAAATGTAATTGAATTAATTACTTTGACACCGTACATTTTATTTTTCTATTTTAGAAAGGCAACTTCGTCTTCTTCACAATCAAAAATTTGACAATTCTTAGGGAGAGCATGTAGAGGATTTATGAAGTTTAATGTGTAGACAGTATGTTGGCCCATTTGAGTTTTGATGATGAATTAACTTTCATAAACAAACAAATTATTTTTGAGATTGTTTTGATAGGTCATATATCCGATTATAAAGATCGTCGATAGCACCTTGAGAAGTTGTGGAAGAACATTACAAGTCTACGTCAAACATGGAACAGTTCCAGATTTATTAAAGTTGAAGAATGTCCAGACGGAGACAACACAGTGTTCCCACCGCAACCAGTCAGAGAAAAAGTCAACGAGAAATAAGGTAAATAAATTATTGATTTTATTTTTCTTTTTATTGACTTGTACGGGTGAAAAATCTGATTAGCATAAGGTTATTAATTGGCAATTAAATAAATAACCACCTAAGAGAATTAAAATATAAGATCCTATTTTTTCTCCATAAAAATAGGATCTCCTTCTATTTTTGGTCAAAAGTCCCACGAGTACTTGGAGTAACCTCCAAGTCTTATACCCATTACCCCCATATTCCGTGCCTACTACTCCCACATTTTGGGATCATGGGCTTATGGGTAAAAGGGCTCTCATGACTTTATAAATAGAACCTTGCAAACCGGCACACAAGGGAGAGAGAAAAACAAGCAAACAAAATCAGTCTAAGTGCCCACAAGATTTCGTGAGATCAAAATCAAGAAAGAGGAAAATTAAAGTGTTCTTAATTGCCAATTAATCCATTTAATCTTTCCTTGAGCTTTTCATAGTTTTTCATCCAATTTGAGAATTCTTTTGTACGGGTTTTTATTGAGTGTGTAAACTTAGACTTAGGGAAGTCTAAGGGGGAATTTAGAGAAGTTCATGTAAAGAAGAGAAAAGAAACGAGAGAAAGAGAAGGAGAATTAGGCCTAAAGAAGAGAAGGAGAAATTTTATGTAATAGGGTTGTAAATTACATAAAATATTAATAAGAGAAGTTGAAATCCCAAGTGGTCGTGGCTTTCTTTCTTTGGCCAAGAAAGTTTCCACGTTAAATCTTTGAGTTCTTTAAAAGTTTCTTTTATTGCTTTGAGTATTTTTAATTGAATAAATTCCCCAAGAAAAACAGGGCGAAAATACTCCCAAGAGCAACACAACAATTCACCCCCCCTCTTGTTGCGTTCTTTATCTCTAAGTGTTTCTACACAGTAATATAGAACTTCAAATAGATTGGAAAGTTCAAGAAGGATTAGTTGTGAAACAGGGATGTTGAGTTGGCTTTTTCTGCCTCTGATAGGGCTTTTCAATTGGTCATATGGATCATGAGGATCACTTATGACAGCTGCTGAAATAGAGTCTGCTAATCACTTGTTCATTTATGAATATCTTGGAGTAATGATTAGCAAAAAGTTGTCCATTTGTCAAACTAGATACAATTCATGTGGGTTAGAGGTAGATGTCTGAAGCTGCAAGTTTAGGAAGCTTGTTATTCAACATTCAGATTTCAGAGATGATAAACTATTCTGACAGTGTTGAAAATGCTTCACTGCAACTTCCTGTTCCTTGTAAAATATAGACCAATATAAGTAACAGTGAAAAGAAAGGTTTGCAAAAACTATGGGTCAAAAAATACCACCCTTTGATAACCTTACAAGATATTCTCCGGCTGTGAGAATAGGAATAAAGAGAAAAAGGAGAGCGTCCACAGATACCACCCGCACCCCCCCTCCCCCCAAAAGAAAACAAAGCACCCAATATACAAGGAATCCTCATCGCAACCAAAAAAATCTGTCAACTGTTGGTCTTCTAGGCGGTTGGGAAATCAACATGACTTCTGTGTTCAACTAATAGCAAGTGCAACATTAAATAACTGCTATCCAGCCCCTTCTTTCTCACGCACACATTAAACAAAAAAACATTTATTTTCATAGATTCCATCAACAGGGACAGTTATATACATTAAATCAGGATAAAGGTATCAAAGGTGTATTTTTGTTGCAGCAATGAGCTCACATGATGTCACGGTCGCAAATCTACCAACAATTTCAACATTCACATAGAAGAAAATGGCACAAGGATGAAAACAGTACGATAAAATGTAACCATAAGTCATCACCTCCTGATGAGACATCATTAATTACCTAAATTTATATGTGAGGTAGTGGACAAATAAGAAGACAAGCTTTATTGATACAACTAACAGATCTTTCCAAAAGACTAGATGTTGACAATATCAACAGCAGAAACACTCATAGGTTGAAAGGATAAAGGACATTACATAACACGGAATCAAAAAGACATCTTGTGAATTAGAGAAAGGCATACTTACCTCGAAAATCATTTTCTCGTGTAATTATTCCAAATGTCTCGGCTGTTTCGCGAATCATAATGCCAACCACACCAATAAAGGAATTAAATTTGCACTCAACAACTGCAAAAATAATTGATATAAAAATGTAAACATAAAATCAGCCAGGATGGTAAGTTGTGTCACATTTGCAATTACAGATAGTTAAGGGTCAAGAAGCAGTCATCTGATGCCAGAATTGAAGCCATCAGGACATATTGAGCTGAAGCAAACAATCCTTAAGTTCATCCCCCTAAGTACAAATCAAGTGATTCTAATTATTGTCTGCTAGTACAAGTTGATGCTACGAAGTTAATATATCTAAGAGTATACTGGTTTTCATTTAATCATCTCCATTAATTGCGATTCTATTAGAAAATTTTATGATTCAACAAAAGATTATAAAATATATGAAAGCTGAAAGTTTAACATTTCTATAGCAGCATAGTTGAGAGAAATTCTATGCATTGTAATCTGCGAAAAAAACAAGTCATGCAAGTCAAAATTTAGACATCGTCATTTGGACATAAACGGACAGAAATTCTACATCGTCATATTAGATGGTGGATACTTGAAGATTAAAACATAAATATTGTAGTTCACAGGGTATTCGAGGAGGATGATTAGTAAATCGAGATAGATCCAAACTCAATTTTGATAAAAGGGAAGTGAATTGCTAGTGTAACCAAAGAGATTACGGGAAAATAAGAAAGTGCATTTAAGTGCTCAAGGAAACATCGTGATGGAATAAGGAAGTGAAGATGGAGTGAAAAAGAAAAGGTAATACTACAGACGTAAAGTGTCGAGATACCAAAAACTATTGCCAGACACAAGGAGGATAAAGTTAAAGCAAAAGAAATTGTTCGATGTCAGAAATCCATGAAGACGTGTTCAAGACACCACTACCCCCACCTCATTCCTTTCCTCCTACCCCCACCCTCCGATAGGGAAGAATAAATGGGGTAAGCCAGCTTTCTAGTCCACTTTGTTGAGATCTTCCACAAATTTTAACCATCTCAAGAAATTTAAGGAACAAAAAGCCAATTTTACGAGAGTTTTGAATTTACATCTATATATCTCAGATAATAAAGAAAATTGATACAAATACCGAACAACTTTATCAGAAACCTCGAAGGATAGCACCATGAAGATCTGCAACTAAAAGAGACTGTGCCACATTATTTTTCCTACAAACATGAGACAAAATATATAAACACCAATTCATATAACCCTGACGGCCCGTTTGGTAGGTGGTAATAAATCGCGGTAATGAGAATGAAAAACTAGTGTAATTTTGGTTGAAAAATCTCTTGGCTACGTTGATGGCCATGCTTAACAACCTTCAATCATCTCATTTTGTTCATACAATTCATCTCAATGCATTACCAATGCGAGAGGTGGTATTAGGTGGTAATGGAAATTTGTGGACAAAAAAACTTTTTTGTGATCAAAGTTTCATTACCATGGGAATGACATGAAAGTTTTGATGAAATTTTACACTATAAATCATTCGTACCACTAACCAAACGGGTCGTGAATGTCCGAAACAACTTAATGTGTTGGGAAAAGAAGAAACAATAATCAACAAGAAAGAAATCTCTTACCCAGCATTCTTCAAAAGCTGAGTAACATATATTTTCCACATCTCATGCATCGGCATAAAGAGTTCGAATCTAGAAACAAAAGATTGACAAAAACATTGTTATAACAATATTTGATTACCCCAACGCCATAACAAGGCTCCCATCTAAGCAAAATTTAGGAGGATGTACGCAACATTACCCTTATTTGTCATAACAAAGAGGTAAAACAAAATATGCAATGCACAATTCAAAAAAACAAAAGAGAGAGAGAAAAAAAAAAACACTTACTTGTGTAGTTCTTGGGGCAGATCTAACAATCCACGCTTTTTCAGCTGTACCATGGACATATGTTTCTTAGAGCGTTTGGAATTTACTTTAAAGGCATTGACAAACGTACTATTCCCCCGAACAAAATTATCAAGCAGGATCCAATTGTCCCACTTAATGCTCCTAGAGCCCTGAATGTACTTCTGAGCTGAATCACCCTTTTGAAGAAGCTCATGTAAAATTTTATCAATCGAAGGCTTGTCTTTATCACATGTCTAGATGATACAAAGTCAAACTTAAAATTTATATACATACACCATATATGATGAAACTATTGCTGGCAGCTCAATGCTGAAGTATGCATCAGGGATATAGGCACTCACCTCTACAGAAGTCAGCAGATTTTGATGTACAGGCTGACCGAGACATGAGTAAGTAAGACCCTCTGCTTCCAAATCTGCATTTTTAATCACCAAAAAAGCTTAATAATTAACAACAAAAAAAAGAACATTTCTTTGCATGATGCCGATCCAATGAGTTTGACCAAAAAATCATGAAGCGTAAGCAAGGCACTAATAACAATCCAAGTCAAAACGAAATCAAGCAAATTAAAGGCAGCATGTAAATAGTAAAGATCCTAAGTAGGGGTGAAGTAGAAATTGGCAGCATTTTTATGTCCGGGTGCGCTTTTAAAAAATTATTGATGACATGTTGCTTCATCAAAATGCTCTATCTCAAAGCACTAACAGAACCTTCACTGATGTAAACTCTCTCAAGCACCACAAATAAAACCACATAAAGCTAGTAACGTGTGGCAGAATTTTCGACTCAGTTTTCACAACACATTATTACAGCCTTCTTTGTCAGTCTTACTGAAGCCAAGGACACCACAAGCACAACCTCTTTTATCTCCACTAATAAGGATGTTGTCTACCGTCTTACAACCCTCCCCCATACTATTTACATGATATGGTGATCATCATCACAGCCTTCTCTGCCAACATAGCTTCATTAACTATACTTTCAACTTACTACCTAATATTATTTTGTTTTGAAAATTAGGAATTGTCATGACTCGGGTCAAAGGGTCAAAGGGCATTATCGGCATCTCATATTAATTAGTCTTTGTACTTTGTAATTAGATTAGTTGTTATCTTTTAATTGTCATTTAGGGGCTTAGGCTATATATAGAGTCACCCTTGTAATAATTCACTAGTTTTGGATTAATTGAATAATAAAGAAAGAATTCTTTTGGAGTTAGAGGGCAGACTCGAATTGTCCTACGGGAGTCATTGGGTAGACTCGAAGTGTCCAAACTATCTAGTTTCGGTAACAGATCTTGGCGATCTGTTACAGGAATATTATTGAATCAAAACATTGAAACTTAAAACACAAGACCGCAGGCATAAAAACACTGGGGAGGGAAAAAGCCATTGGAAAGGGGCACAAGAAACAGGTCACCCAAGACTTAAACATAAGGGTGGACTATGTATTACAACACCAAAAAAAATCATTAATGGACAACTAAAAAAATTTCAATGATGAAAAAGAGCGCCAAAATTAAAAGTAATAATCAACCAGTGAGAGGGGTTCATCTCGACCCGACTCCAGCACCAGAAAAATAAAGTGTTCTATCATACATGACAGCATTATGAGCAACTAAAACGAGAAATATCAAGAAATACTTCAATCCACCATACTTCTTTCTGAATCAATGACATTAAGAGTTCATTATCATCTCAACAATGTAATGCTACAGCTTCAACCAATATATTAATACCTACTAAATTGAAACAAATAACTAAAGCTCTTGATTAATGATAGTAAATATAAACAATACCTTTTTTCACAGGATACTTCGGAAAAATGGCAGGTGATGCCGCGATGGAAGGTCCTGCAAGAGCTGAAGAAGAAGCAGGTACAGATTTCGAAAGAGGAGAATCCACACGACATTTTTTCAATTCAGCTTTGGCAAGAGCAAATCTGCGTTCCAATGCCTCCAAAGCCCGTTTCTTCGGATCTTCTATAATAGTCTTGGTTGCCATCTTACCATTAATTTAATAGGAGAAGCGTTCTTACAAAAAACTTAAAGCGTTCTTTTTTTTTTACAAACAAAAGATAAACCTGTAATTTAGGAATTGCAATCAGAAACAGTACTGAACAAACCAAAGAGATTCAGCCCAAAGGTTGTAGCTATGATAAAAAGGGCTACAGAAGAGATACATCAGGGAAACCAAAATTAATGTACACAGTGGTACATTAATTTGATATTTTGGCAAAATGAGTTGTAGAAGCGCAGTAATACCAAGAGTACAAGACAAATCCAAATTAATATGAAAAGGTAACGAACAAACTACAAACGTTCAAATTTAAAATGAAAACGCAAATCCAAATTAGACTTATCCCCACTCTTTTCTAAAATGTTTTGCAAAGATAGAAACAATATTCTCTTGTTTTCTCTTCATTATTTTGATTTTCGAACTCTAGCAAGAAGATTAATATACATTATACATAGATTAATATACAAAAAAATCAAGAACAACATTTCAACTATAAACTATTCATAAATCAATAAACAAACACATCAACAAACACATTAACAATTTAACATTAACAAAATTTTCAATTACACAATACACAAACAACATAAACAAAAAAATTCAAAAAACAACATTCTAACTTCTAATTTCAAGCAAAATTCAAAATTCAAGGTTAAAACAAAACAACAAGCCAATAAAATTAAGAATTTAAGATTAACATCAAGATTAAAAGATTAGAACAAGATTAAAATTAAGATTTAGAATAGAATGGAGTGAGAATACCTTCAACAAAATCAATTTTTTGATTTTTAGGGATTAGGGTTTGAGTGAAGACCAACCAAAACCACCTACAGCTACAGGACAGCCGGAGGCGGCGTCTGTGATGGGGCAGAAGAAGCCTGCGGTGGCGCGGTGCGGCAGTGGAGGTGGAGCCGTGGTGGTGCCCGGTGCCGGTAAGGGTTTCTCACTCTCTTTTAGATAGTGTTTGGGTTTTTTTAGGGTAAGAGAGGGGGAGGAATATTGTAATCAGCTAGTATGCTACGTCTCTTTGAAAGACTTCTTTCAGACCTATTTTCTACTTTTACATCATATTATTATTAGGTCAACCCAATAAAAAATGTCCACAAATAAACTGTCTCTCACAAGAATTTGTGTATTGTAATTGGGTTATTTCACAAATAAAACACGATACAACAAACCCCATCAGTAATTTTTCAAATTTTTTTTTAAATTGTTTTTTAAAGTGCCTGGGGCACGTGTCCGGGACCTGTTAATAAATCCGTATGTACAACCAACCAATAACAAATAATCCGTAGCCCATTTTCTATTAAATTTACTACTCCCTTCGTTCCTTTTTATTTATCCACTTTACCTTTTGCACGCATTTTTTAGCAAATTTAAAGCCTTAATATCGCTAAGTACGCATCATAAAAAATTATAAAAATTACATAGTATTAAAAACTTTACATCAAGACAAATCTATCAAGATCTCACATGAATATATTTTATCATCAATATATTTTTCAAAAATCTAATTTAAATTTCTCTCTCCAAAAGTGGATAAACTTAAAATGGATAAACAAAAAGGAACGGAGGGAGTACTACATTATGAGCTTGGAGCTTGTGCTTCCATGAGTTTGTAAGTGATAGCACCCACACTAGATTATGAGCTTCCATATCCATGAAATTAACAATTAAAAAAGTGCTAAGGTTGCGTTTGGGAACATACAGAATTGTAGATTTTAATTATGGATCCATTAATCAAGAATTTGAGAATGACAAGGTTTGAAAAGTTATTCTCAAATTCTCATTTTTAATCATTTTTATAACCATAGGGGATTTGACTCAAATCCAAATTTCAAAATTTTTGATTTGTCAAACAATAACTTTGAGTCAATTCC
Organism: Amaranthus cruentus; assembly: GCA_019425755.1. NCBI lineage: Eukaryota > Viridiplantae > Streptophyta > Magnoliopsida > Caryophyllales > Amaranthaceae > Amaranthus > Amaranthus cruentus. The sequence goes on from CM033466.1 coordinate 4,956,246, forward strand.
AAATTTTTAAATAAAATCCTTATTTCCAAACATGACATAAGTTGATTACAACCAAGAGCAAGAGAAATTTATAATCTCTTACTTTTAGGCTTTTAGCAAAACAATTTTTCTTAACCCATTATAACAAGAAAATGCCACAAATCATCACACCTTTTATGAACTACCCAGAAAAATTCACCTTTCCATGTCAATTTAAACCCACAATTTGAGTAATTCAGCCCAAAAATCCAATAATTTTAAGTTTCAACCACAAAAAAAACAACACAAAAAATACTGAAAAAAACGTAAATGAATTTTTTTATAGAAGTATAGAGCAAATAATGCAAATAGATGAAAAAATGACATAGATTTAGGCAGAATTTAGAAAAGAGAGAAAAAGTAAAAGAAAAAGGAAACTACTAACAAATTTAATAAAGCTTTCCCATATCTCTGCACAAGGGCCATCGCATTCAATTATCGCTTCGTCATATCTCTAGGACCACCTATAAATGAAGGCAGTAGAATGATACGATGCCCGATATTTCATACACAACAGTCGCCATTGTTCATACTGTCCATTATCCCGTCGTATAGTTCAACAATCAACATGTAGTTGTGCCTGGTTGTGGCGAACAAAATCTAGTCGTTTGTTCTCGATCTTTACATACATATCAACCACAAATTGTTGAAAAAGGCGTCCAACTCTTACAAGATAATTATGTAGACGTATCTGAAGCCTATACTCATAGTACTCGTGACATGATAACCTTTGTTGCCGATCTTCAAAACCATCTGCAGCGACTGTATTTGAAACATGAAAATATAAGCGCATGATAAGAACACATTAATAAAATAATGAGTAATCATTTATGCGCTAACCAATTGCTTCATCAAAAAGCAATTTTTCAGCAGTTTATGCTAAAGTCGGAGTAATCGGGTTGCACTTACGATGTTCTATGATCATAAGAATCTTTTCATAAGCCGTGGTGACATCCACAATCCCCATTAGGAAATAACAACGGATACTATAAAGGATCATAGCAACTTAGTAATGATAAATGCGATGGGATGTAGACGATTTACCCCAAACCACTATATACGGACTCCTAGTTTCATTTGATGGTAAATCATCAAGCAAAATTGCAAACTTCATCAGATCATGGCGCATTATATATTCTTTAGTCTAAACATGGATTGTTATTCAACAAAACCCGTGTATTCTCATTTACATCTATGTGATGCAAAGACCAAAAGAAATGTGCATATGGATTACGATCCATTATGTCCATAAGCAAGCTAACAACAGTAGGATTAATCTTTGGGAAGACGCCAGAGCGGTACTCCTTTTCAAATGCGCCATCATAAATATAAAGCTGCAGGAACTTTGGCTTTCCGAAATTGTGAGGCAATAGATCAGGCACATAGTGATATAGTTGTCCATGCAGTTTGAACACATAAATGCCTTTGTGGGTACGCGCATCAATTGAGCCTCCAAGCGAACTAAACGTGAACATATTATTGTATAGGCGACAATACTTCCTAAAATGGATTCCGATTTCATTTTCACTTGAGAAAAGAGAAATAAGTTGCGAAGGATATTCATTCGTGGCAATCTTTTCCATCACCACAACAGAAAATTTTTGATTCATAAGCGAACAACTTAGCATCACATGATGCACAACATGTCGGATCAACAAGTTTAATAGGAGAAGTAGGAAAATCCTTATCTGCAAGAGTGGTTAAAGAGGTATAACTTTTGCGTAGGCTAAATAATATTATAGGAAAAAAAACTATAGATAACGCATACACATGAAAGCAATTGGATGGTGTATATAATACAGCAAAGCAAAATAATACAAAATAGAATACCCATGAATAGTTGTTTCCTTGAAATCACCTACAACTGAATTGGGATCATTGTTCGCCAACCTCCTAGTAGTGGTAAAATAGTATTATTAATTTGTAATAAGCCCAAGTATGTAAAAAACCAAAACATAGAGCGCACAAACACCTTTTCGCTTTCTGTTTAAGTGAGAATTAGAACTTGAAGGTTGTGTTGCAATATAAGCATAATGATCGCTTTCACTGGCAAGGCGACTGAGCAAGTCATCATAAGCAGATACATCATGTATTTGTGAAACATCTGGATTTTCCACAATGCGCTTACTTTTGTATTGACTATTACGAGGAGGGATTGGGGCGGGGGGTGTTTTCTTGGGTGCTAAGCGCTTACTGCGATATTGATCCATAACTACTAAAAGATTTGACGACTCCCTTCCAATGATTAACAAAATAAAACAGACAAAACCTATAGAAAGACAACAACATTTAGCCCAACAACTTAAGAAGATGTGCTTAATCAATGGCACACACACATGTGTAAATGCAAAATTGGTTCTCTGATATGTAAGTTTGTAAAAGCAATGAAAGCTGATGTAAAGATGCTTGACTAAATAAAAGACCTTAGTAAACTGTCGAGTGATGGATCGGACCTAAGATGCCTATCCAAAAAGCTGTACATGATATTTATTTTCGTTTTTTATATTATTAAGGCAATGTCCTGGGATTATTATTCAATTATTTTGCTTGTATATGTCGGCATATAAGGCTCCATTATTTTTTTGTCTTTCCAAAAAACTATTCATCTTCTATGTCGACATATAAGGCGCTTCTTTCTAAAAAAACTCTAGCCTCTATTGTTAGTTTTAGCGCTACTATCAACTTTATGATTTATGGTAAGCCCCCAATCTCTGTATTTTTGCTTTTTTCAATTTTAGATTTGAATGAAATTCATTCTCTCATGGTGAGAGTTTGCAATCTTGTTATCAATTTGATGGTAATAATATATATGACGGCATCCCGGGTGTCAGTTCTACTAATATAATCAATAGTTTCAAAATTATCTCTATTTCAAAGTCACAACAGATTTAAAGACCCGCTCGGAGGAGGCTGTATCAAGCAGCGATGTAATACAGGGAAGACTTTAGTGTTAAATCTCCTTTATATTGTCGTTACTTTTTCTATATAGAATTTGTTTGATTAAAGTTGTTATGTATTTGAATGACTGTTACTCTATTGTAGATGTCGTGTGACATTTTAATGAAGGAATTATTAAGTTCCTTCAAAAAAAATTATGCTTGTATATGTCACTTTGGAGTAATAAATTTTATGGGGTTGTTTATTTTACTATCAAAACTTTGTCGAAGTTTATATAATTTATTTATTTATTTATTTTACTTCAATATGTTGGTGCTACCTATGAATTTGACTCCTAAATCCTTCACTGATTAGGAGAAATAGAGGAGATTTTCTAATAAGCGCATATGATTGTGGAGGAGTAAAAGAGACAAGTGGATTGATTAATGAATAATTAATTGAGGTTGAAAGCTAATGAAAATATAGGTTTGAGTGAAAGAAAATGAAAATGAAAATTAAATCTTGACGAAGGCAAGGAGTAAAATAAAAGCAGACAAGAGTTCGCTTTTACTAGGGGTGAAGGATTTACGCATTATAATTAAAATGTTCTCATTTCTTATAAGAAATGTTTAAAATTTTTGTTTTCTTATCCTTACCGTTATCTTCAATTTTTCTATTATTGTTATCATCTTGTAATTTTTACTTCCATTACGATCAATTGATCATCAATCATCAAATATCTCTAATTTCTTAATATTCTTAAATATTACACTTTCATCCTTATTTTAAAACCTAATTTGTGCCATAAAATAAAACTCTTGTAGTTCAAGGATGGTTGATGTGAGAAAAATTAGAAATTCATTATTAATTAGGTACATGTGTGCTTTCTATAATTCAAAATTATTTTTTCTACTAAAATTTATCTCATTTTTGCCTCATGGTCAAGTATTAAAAAGTGAAGAGATACATTAATTTTTCTTAGGAAATTGAACGTAGAAATCTTGATGTTTTGGATTTTCCACCTGGCAACCAAAATTTTTAAAAAATCCACACGGTAACTCTAAGTTTTTCCAAATTGTCCCACCGTGACCTTTTTGCTCGTAAAACATTAGCAAACGTTAATTTGTACACCTATTTATGTGACTTATCATTTCAAATGCTATTAGTTTTAACCTTTTCCCCTAATACATAAACCCCAACTCTATCATCTTTCATCCAAATTATATTTGTTTCCCCCAATCCAAAGATGGTAGACCTAGGGTTTATGTTTTCGGGGAAAATGTTGAGACTGATGACATTTGAAATGGTGAGTCACATAAATAGTTGTATAATAACCTTAAAGCTTCATTATTAACGTTTGCCAACGTTTTATGTGCTAGAAGGTCACGATGGAATAATTTGGTAAACCTCAAAGTTGGATTTTTTAAAAGTTTTGGTTACCACGTGAAAAGTCCAAAACCTCAGAGTTACCACATGGAAATTCCCATTTTTCTTTATTGATTAATAGTTTCAATTGACAACCACTCTACGAGCTTACGATTTGAATGATTTGAATAATAATCTATTGTAGTTTAATAGTTTCAATCGACTACGACTCTATGATTTTACGTTTTGAGTAATTTAAATAATGATTTATTATAGTTGAATAATTTTACTTGAACCGAATTTCAATCGAAATGAATTTCATTTTAGCAAACCAAAATTAACCAAAACTGATATTTAATCGAAAATGTAACACTTGAAATAAATTTCAAATAGAAATGAAACTTTTCCATAGTCAAAATTCAGCTTAATCGATTTTTACCTAAAACTTGACCATTACCCATTCGTACCTGATATTATAAATTCGCTCAATATGAACTTGCTTTGTTATTGATTATTTGTGAATTTTTGTCACGAGACTGCGTGTACTGGATTCTATTCAAAGTAAACTTATGCTATGTTTGGGAATGATCATTTCATTTGAAAATATAAATTTGACTCAAATTTAGTGTTTGACAAATAAATAATATAATATTCAAATTTAGATTAAGTCAAATCCACTGTGGTTATAAAAGTGGTTAAAAATGAGAATTTGAAAATGATTTCTCAAATCTTGTCTATAACAGAGTCGGCAATCGCGATTCGTAATTAACATTAATGATTTTTTTTACAAAATAATGCGGATGTTTGAAAATGCCGATCTGCTAAAAACCTTTAAAATACAATAAATGTTTATTCAAAATGATAAATATTACATAAAAGTAGGAAAATAAAAATATATATCGTTCTTTCCAAAAATACACAATAATTAAAATTAAATACGTCAAAATCTTCAAACATGAAGTATAAGATAAAATTTGCAGCTAAGTCCTCGATAGCATAAATAAATTGTAGCTGCGACCTGGATCGAAACCTGAAACTAAATCCTACAACATGCTTCCATCCATAATATGGATGACAGCTGATTGAATCGGTCAGCGCTTAACGTCGAGCATAACTCCCTATCCAGCTCAAAATACAGAAATTGTACACTATATTTACGAAATAATTTTTAAAGTACAAACTTCTAACTAATTGATACCACTGTAAATTTTACTATATTCTTAATTGTTCTATACTTTTAAGTCATTTAGATATCATTCTCAACCTTGGCAGAAGTATGTTACTGCTACTTATATTATCGGTAATCTTAATACTTAAGTAAGTTCACTTGATTAATACTCATAATCGTACCATGCATCATTGCATCAAGACTAATCAAGTTTATCACTGATCAATAAGCAAGCACGACAATATGACACCTGATATATGTAAGGGTCTGGCTAGATTAGGGCCAATGCCCTATACCTATCTGTGGTGCAGGTCGTCACCCCGCCAATGTTTATGCTCGAGCTTCTACATAATAGGTAGCTAGTGATGGCCACGGTCCGGGTTGGCTCGGAACCGAACCGGTCCCGAACCGCTTGAAATCGGTCCCGGAATCGGAACGTTCGCGACAGGTTCCGAACCGGTCCCGAACCGTGAACTCGCCGGAATAAAGTTGCCGGAACTGTGGAACCGCCGGAAAAAACCGTTGGAACCGGACCAAAGAACCGCGGGCCGGTTCACCCGGCCCAACGGTTCCATGGAACCGGAACCGGAACCGGACGGTTCTTTTGGCCCAACGGTTCCTTGGAACCGGAACCGGAACCGGGCGGTTCTTTTGGCCCAACGGTTCTTTGGAACCGGTCAAACTAGTCGTTTATTACCGTTAACTAGCCGTTGCAAATTTGCCTATAAATACACATCAAATTCAATTCTTCCAATTCACAACTCATCTCTTCTCCTACTCTCTCTACTTACTCTCTCTACTTAATTACTTAATTACGCAATTATTCTCTTAATTACATAATTAGTCTTCTAATCATTTCTTAAGTACATAATTATTCTTTAATTATTCCTTAATTAAATAATTATTTTTTTTAATCATTTATTAATTTCTTTATTACATTACTATTACAATATTATCATGTCTTCTTTTTTGAAAAAAGTCTCTAAAAAAGTCACCAAAGTGGCAAAATCTTTGGGAGGTTCTTCTAGCTCCAAAAGAAAGGCCACTTCAACTCCGTCGATATCAACAACACCTTCGGTTAGTAATTATGAACCAAATTTTCCAAAAGGGTACGAGCCATACGACCAAGAATTACATGATTATGCGGAACATGTGGAAAGAGAAATACAAATTGAAGATGAAGAAGAAACACAACAAGAAGAAACACAAGAAGAAGAAGAAGAAGAAGAAGAAGAAGAAGAAGAAGAAGAACCAACGACCCCTATCGGGATACTTAGGTCTCGACAATCATCAACAAGATCAGTTGAAGAAGCACAATAACAACAAAGACAAGCTCGTGGTAAACGAGTCAATTTCCAAAGTATCGGTTAGTTTTGTAATTTTATTCTTCAAATTGATTGAATTTTAAATTATTATTTATTTATATATTGTGGCGTTTTAATAATGTTTTTATATTTATATTTAGATGAAAATATAGCAGTAAGACAACCTTTTCCGGCAATGCCACCTCCTAGTGGTAGAGCTATTTCACATGTGTGGTCGTATTTTACAAAAGAACCAACCGACAACCCGGATGTTTTCTTATGCACTTGTCAAATTTGTGAAAGTCAAGGAGTAAAGCCCTTAGTTTCTTACAATTGGTGTATTCAAAAAAGAATAATTGCGTTTGAGTTAATGCCTGAAAAACATACGGGTGAAAACATAAAATATAGACTAATGGAAATATGTAAAGAATGGAACTTATTAGATAAGATATTTAGTTGTTCTACCGATAATGCATCCGCAAATATCAAATGCATCGAAATTTTATATAACGAACCCGCTTTTACTTGTATCCTAGGAGGTAGTTTGTTACATATACGTTGTTGTGCTCATATTGTTAATTTGTCTTGTCAAGCCGGTATTAAAAACCTAAGTGATTTATTAGGTCCCATTAGAGACATAGTGAAGTGGCTTAGATTAGGACAAGTAAAAGAAGATATAAACAATTATGTGCCCATTATCAACTTAAAAAAGTATATTGGTCTTTAGACACTCCTACACGTTGGGGTTCGACCCATGATTTATTAAAGAAGGCTATTGTTTATCGTCCGGTTATAACACAATTGTATAGTGAGTTTACGGATAGCCGTATAAGTGATGAAACTTGGGAACTAGCTATAGGCGTACAGAAATTATTAGAAGCATATGTCCACGCAACTAAGATTTTTTCATATGTTTACGAACCAAACATTCACTTAGTGATAAGTGAATGTGTTACTATTTTTTATCATCTTCTTACATATTCTCATGATGATACTAACGTTTATTTAAAGCCGATTCTTGCAGATATGATGGAAAAGTGGAAGGCATATTTTACTGATTTCCCTTATATTTACAGAATTGCGACAATTTTAGATCCGTGTTTTAAGACGGAAGCCCTAAGTAAAATTATAGGATTTTACTACCAAGCATTAGATCGCCCGCCTACTGATGTACATAATTATGTAGGAAATTATAAAAAGCTTTTAGCGGACCTTTATGATCATTATTCTAGTATATATAACCCGAGTCGCAATATGTCTAGGCGTGCTAGCGTCTCGGCACGTCCCGATTATTATAATCCCATAATAGCTAACATAATAAGTCGAGATGATAGTTTTGTAGGATCATCTTCTTCCTCCCCCTCCGCTTCATATTTAGAATTAGATAATTATCTTAAACATCACTTTGAAATCAACCAAAGTAATTATGATATTTTAGAATGGTGGAAAGAAAAATCAATAAAATACCCCATATTATCGAGAATTGCAAAGGATATCCTTGCAATTCCTACTTCTACTATAGCGTCGGAGTTTGCTTTTAGTGCAGGTAAAAGAGTTTTGGACGAAAAGAGATCTCGTCTTGCTCCACATAGTATTCAAATATGTGTTTGCAAAAAAGATTGGGATCAAGCGGAGGTCCGAATGCAAGGACTCAAGAACGATGATGATCAAGACGAAGACGATCCATGGATGATGATGGATACGTCCGCATCATCGTCGGGAGGAGAGTCGGCGGAAACATCCAACCAACCTAATGATGACGATGACGAATAGGATCACAAATACGGAATATCGGACCACGACATTCAACAATTAAATATAAAAGGTACGACAAAGAACTACGTGGGCTTTGATTCCTTCGGGATACGTAGGCAGCTTAGTATTTCTTCGGGATACTAGGTTCAAGTCCATTCTCTCCCCCTTTTTTTATTAATCATCTTTATCGTTGATTCGATTCTTATTAATTTATTTTTTTGCTTTTTTTTTAGTAAATATTTTAATAACGATGACAAGCATTGAATTTCGATAATAATCAAGTAATCGACGAAGGTACGTCCGCATTATTATAGTATTTTTATATTAAAATTAAAGGAAAAATAAGAATGGAACCGATGGTCCGACCCACCCGACCCGAGTATTGGAATCGCCGGAACCGCCTCATGAACCGCCAAGGAACCGTTAGGAACCGTCCGGAACCGGAAATGTTCGGGTTAGGTTCCAGATGGAACCGGAACCGGGTGGAACCGGAACCGGATGGAACCGGAACGGAACCGGCCCAACCCGGACCGTGGCCATCACTATAGGTAGCTAACCCCCTGTCTTACACCACATTTTACGTGCCGAACAACACGGGCGCCGGGATTTTACATGTCTGTCCATGGTTCGACATTACCTTACTATCAGGGTCATTCAATCAATATACAGATAATTTCACTCAAGCACATCACATTTTTTTACTACTACAAGTTGACTTTGACTTTGACCAACTTAGAGGTTAACTTCGTTATTTAATAATATTCTACCTTTATGCCCTTCTAAGTTTACCACTAAAGTTCTACTCATTAAACTTTATTTTTAATAGTTTATTTGTTACATAAATTTACACTAATAACTTAATATTCTATTAATAGTCTTTAGATTAATATTTTTCACAAGTAGCTACTAAATTTTATTTCTCTTGAAATAAGTCTCAATAATCAACATTTCTAACTTTAAAACAAATAAATATTTTAATTCTTTTCACAAAACAAATACGCTAATTATATTCTATGCATAAATTATGAATCAAGTAAAACAAATACGCTAATTATGAATCAAGAAAAATTATATTCTATGCATAAATTTTCAAAACTCAACAAATTCACCAAAAATCAATATTCCAAGTTGAAAAGAACAAGTAAAACTTATCAAGTTCACAAAAATCAATCTTCTAATTATGAAGCAAATACAACTTATTATTTTACGAAATCAATGTTTCTAGTTATAAAACAAGTAACACTTTATAAACTCACAAAAATCAATACTTCAAGTTATAAAACAAGTAAAACTTATATATTCACACAAATCCATAATTTTTGTTATAAAACAAGTAAAAACTTTATTCTTTTAATATTTTCTTAAAATCAAAATTTCACACATAAATTTAAAACGGCAAATTTACATAAAAAAATCTACTTTTACATCATTTTATTTAAATTTTGGTTTAAATGGTCAACTACAAAATATTTTGTACAAACTAACTACTTAATATCACAAAAGTTACTTTCATAAAAAATATCTCATATACACAAGAAAACACTTTAATATTTTATAACTTATAAAAAAAGTTTCTCAAAACACATCTTTTTAACTTGTTATTTTATAAAAAAATGCTACTAATAATTTAGAATAGTAAATAAAACCTTTTTTTTGAAATGATAGTTACCAAAAGGCCTACGATTATTTTTGGACATTTTTCACTTAAAAAGAACCTTTATTTAATTTATCAATTAAATTCTAAATTTAAGGAAAAATTACCTAAAATAATCCAAACTATTCATGATTTTCCTACAATAATCCCACCTATTGATTAACCATGAATAATCCCAACTTTAAGGGGCATTTTCCTAGAGTAAACTCGGTGACCGGATGACTTGCTATAGCAAGTTTTATTTATTTTTTGAAAAAGATAAATTAAAATAAAATGTCGGAAAAAATGTTTAAAAAATATTCATAAAAAGTTTATAATTTTTTTTTATTATTTGGAATTTTTCATGTAAATTTTCAAATATATTTTCTAATTTTAAATTAATATTTAATTTATTTTTTTGGTGAATTACCTACTATAGCAGGTCATCGGGTTACCCAAGTTTACTCTAGAAAAATACCCATCAAAGTTGGGATTATTCATGGTTAATCAATAGGTGTGATTATTGTAAGAAAATCATGAATAGTTTGGATTATTCTAGATAATTTTTCCTAAATTTAAGTAATTAACATAATCACAAAAAAAAGAAACTTTTAAAAAAAGAAACTAGTTTTAAAATAAAAAATACTTAATATTACTCCCTCCGTTCCTTTTTGATGTTCCTATTTGAGTTTTTCACCAAGATTAAGAAAAATGGAATCTTTGGTGGTAGTGAGTATTATTTTAATCATATAGTAGTGGAAAATAATGATTGTATTGAAAGTATGAGAGAAAAATAATTAAATAATAGTGTAATGTAATGATTGTATAGGAAATATGAGAGAGAAAATAATTAAATAGTAGTGTGAAATAAGGAAAGTGGGGTTTTAAGGGGTAAAAGTGGGATGAAAACTTTCCAAAAATGTAAAGTATTCTAAAGTGGAAAAATTATGTAATTACCCGTTTTAGTAAGGTGGAAAAACAAAAAGGAACGGAGGGAGTACTAGAATACATTTTTTTTCCACACAACTTCCTAAACATAATCAAACATTACTAATTAATATAATAAAAATACTTTCTGCATAAACGTACTTGGTATAATCTTAATTATAGTTTCATTAAACTAAATTCTTACTTAAAAATACTCAACATATTTCATACTTTGCATATTATAAAATAAATATAATGTAAAATTCCACATAAAGAGTAGGGTAAGAAGTTATATCATACTAACACCAACTATTAGTACTAAGTATTAATTAAGGAGATAAGAAAATAAGATCCTCCAATAAAAAGAAAATCCTAATCAATAACGGTTATTTGCAAGTAACCACAAAATGACAAAATACATAATATTAAAATAAATAAAATAAGAAAAAGATAAAATAGAAATCTTAAAAGTCTTTCTATAAAATGAAGACACATAAGGGTGATTTCTTACTTTCATAAATAACAGTTATTTACTTATACTAACACTCCAATAAATACTCCAAGCTTTAAGCTCCAAACTCCAAATGCTAGTACTTTTAAGTTCCCCAAATAAATACCCAACTTCAAAAATAATAATCCTCAAAGTACCCAAAGTAATGACCCAACAATGCTTCAAATGATGATTTTTAAGTTAAATAAAATTATTCTAAGCTTCATCTTCTTGAATTTCTTCACCTAATTAATATTAGAGAATTAGTATGTGGTATTATGAAGTAAATTTAGGAGAAAGAAAAAATGGAAGAAACTGAATAGCTTGCTCACAAAACTCATGGTTAGAAATTGGGTTGTATTCTTTTTAGTTCATGGCTACTAATATATAAGAAAAATTCGGGAACATTTAGATAAGATATTTACATAAAAAAAATAAACAAAATCTTAGTACAAATCTTAAGGTCATATGGGTGGTAAGTAGGGATGGGCATGGGTCTTGGACCCTAAGGGTCTAGACCCGACCGGACCCTAGTTTTAAGGGTCTAAGTCCACCTATTTTTGGACCCTATAAATCCGGGTCGAATCTGGGTCCATGACCTTAGGGTCCGGATCTGGGTCCGGGTCTACATGTTTGAGATCCAAATTCGACCCAGATTCAACCCATGGACCCATTTACATCTTTTTTTTAAAAATTTATATTAGTTATCATGTGTATTTAAATTATTTGATTTGAAATTTTGTTTTATTTCTAAACATTACATGATTTTGAACTATCTCGGATATTGTAATTTAAAATGTGATCATTGTATCAATACTTGAAAAAGTAAAGACCTGATAAATATTTCGTTATAAAAACTTAAATGTTGGAAAACTTCATAAATTTATTCACTCAATAAGTATTAAGTATTAGAAGATACTCGTTAGTTGAAAATTTTTAAATAATTTTATGCGAATGATCGAAATTGTACTTCACAATATATTTTAAAAAAAATTTTCAGGAAAAAAATAAAATTGCTTTGGACCCAGATCCAAACCCTAAACCTGCCAGACCCTAAGGATCTGGGTCTGGGTCCAAAATTTTCAGACCCTGCGAATTTGAATTCGGGTCTTGGTCCAATAAAAAAATTAGGGTCTGGATCTGGGTCTAGCTGGACCCGACCCAAATCCGACCCATGCCCATCCCTAGTGGTAAGGGGGTAGTGCATTTTGTCAAAGCCTACTTTACTTGTGTAAGTAGGCAAAAAAAATATATTTAGATATGTATGACTAAGGTAACATAGGTAATTAGGATTAGTTTAGTTATAAACTTAGTTTAAAGTTAATTATAATATACAAAAAAAAAAACTAGTCTAGAATAGTTTAAATAAAAGTATTAAAGTCGTTAAAATAATCGTTAACGAAATTAATTAAGAAATAAGAACTTTTAAACGTAAAGTTTTAGTAAACCACAAGTTAATTAAATGATTTAAAATTTTCGTAGTATTTAAATTAGTAACTAAAACTTTTGGGCTCATAAGAATAATATTTAAAATTTTAAAAAAATAAACATTCATACTTAAATTAATTTAAGAAATCGGACAAGTAAAAGGAAATAAATTAATAATAAAGAATTCAAAAGTTAAGTCGGATATTAAATCATTCTAAAGTCTAATAAAATACAAAATTTTTAATTAATTCGATAATGATAATTAGTTGAAATAAGATTTAGGAGTTTAGTAAAGTTGGATGAGTTCAATAATCAAGAATTGGGAATTAAATTGAAGAAATTAAGAATTAGTCGGAAATGATTAAGATTAGAAATTTTGAGTTTGTTACATTGTCATTTTCAAATTCTTCATTAATAAATTCATGATTGAAATTTACAATTAGAAATGAAATGCATATTTCCAAACACAACCTTAAGTTAATTTGTGACAACAACTCTTTCTGAGTGCTCTCTATGTGAGTTTCTTGTCCTATTCTTGTGGGTTTTTTCTCTGGTTTTTAGAGGTTGTGTGAATCTAGTTTCATGGTAGTTATTCATTTCAAGGGAGGGTTGGTAGTGACTCAAGATTGTTGGTGTCTTTCTTCCTCTTCTGGTTCTGTGGTTATGGCTGAGAAGGAGGTTCTTAAATCCAAGATAGGCTCGGTCCACGAATTGGATAAGGTGGAAATTCGGGTTGGGGGTGAGGGAGAGCGAAATGACGATAATGACACAGTGGTTGAATGGATTGACGGCGGGGAGGGGGGAAAGTGTAGATAATGATCGTGTTGCATTGGGGTTAATAGGGAGCATTTGGTCGAAAAGAAACCCTAATCCAGCAGCATTTATTTCGACGATTAAGGTCGTATGGTCTCTGAAGTATGGGGTTGAGATAGTTCATATTGGCCGGAATCTTTTCAATATTCAGTTTTTTCATTGGCGAGATAAGAAGAAGATCCTTGATGGCTAGCCTTGGCATTTCGACAAATACCCGTTGCTTTTGGAAGAAATGAGCACTGCACTTAAGCCTTCTGACTTGGATATTTTTTATTTGCCCATCTAGGCGCGGTTCTATGACGTTCCATTTCGGGGTCGAGGGAATAAGGAGAATGCTCGTGTTCTAGGGAACAAAGTTGGTGAGTTTTTGGAGGTGGCAAAACCCAGTGGCTATAGTCTTGAGGAATCTTTGAGGGTTCGAGTCAAGATTGATGTTCAACGACCACTCCGGGATCACATTCAATTAAAGGTTCGGGAGGGGCAAGTTCTTTCGATACCGGTGAAATACGAACGGTTGCCTATGATATGTTTTTACTGTGGCCGGTTGGGACATGGGTCTAATGATTGTAAGGAGTTTTCGGGGGACGGTACGCCGGAGAAGAAGTATGGGCCCTCCCTTCGGGCGTCCCCTTGGAAGGTATTTAAAGAAGAGGAGAAGGAGGCCGGTGGTAGTCAGGGAGTGGATAAAGTGTGTCCGGTGATGCGGGGTGTGTTCATTACTGAAGAACGAGACAAGGAACATAGGAGGGTGGATCGAAAACTGGTGGATGAGGTAGCTGATATTTTTCATAAAGTGTCGTTGGATCCGAAGGAGCTCGGGTTCGAAGTTGGTGGGAATGGGGCCTCTGATAATGATGGTGTTGACTTTAGGTCGCATACGCAACAAGTAGTATTGGAGGGCAGGGGGAGTAAGTTGCCTTGTCTAGGGACTGGTAAGGATTCGCTTAAAATCTGTGATAGTAGTATTGGGAGAACGGACATAGAAGGGTTAGAGTAGAATGGAGGGGATAGTAATGGAGTCTTCTCCGACCTGGATTGCTCTAAAGTGGGTCAGCAGAGTAAACTTCGAAAGTGGAGGCGACGGGGAAGGGGTCGTGCTTTAACAAAGGGTCTTGAACACAATTATATCGAGAGTTCTGGGAAGCGTAAAACGGGAATATGGAGTGTTGAGGATGTCCCTCCTGGTTTCGACTCTTTAGTTCAGAAGAGGCGAATAGATAGAATGGAAGTTGAGCCGGTGTATGATCATGAGATACAAGTGGCGGGTCCCACTGATAGGACCCTCGGTGTTCAATGAATTCTTTACTTTCGTGGAATTGCCTTGGGTTGGGGTCTCCTGCGGCAGTTCGTAGTTTGGCGGACTTGGTCCGTAATCAGTCTCTAGATATTATCTTTTTATGTGAAACGAAACGTTGGAATTCTAAGATGTGTAGGATCCAACAGAGATTGCAGTTTGAGAAGGGCGATTGGGTGGAGTCAAAGGGTCGGGTTGGTGGTGTTGCTCTTTTTTTGGAAAGATGAGGTTGATCTTAAGATTCGTGCTAAGGGTGATAGATTTATTAATTTTGAAGTTGTGGGCTCATCTGGGGATAGGTGGAGAGGGACGGGTATTTACGGTTGTTCGGAGTCCGGGCAAATGCATAACACGTGGGAGTTGATTAGGGAGTTGGACAATATGCCGCATATGCCTTGGGTTGTAGTGGGGGACTTTAATGAGGTGTTATATGAGTGAGAGAAGAATGGTGGCCATGGGTGTGATCTTTCGTCTATGAAAGGGTTTAGGGATGCGATCGAGGGCTGTGGGCTTAAAGATTTGGGTTATAGTGGGTATAAATTCACTTGGTCCAATAAACGTGGTGATAATTTTATCGAGGAACGGTTAGATAGGGCGTTAGCAACGGATGAGTGGCTAGATTTGTATCCTTCTTTTGTGGTCAATAATATCATTTGGGATTCTTCGGATCATTCTCCTATTATAGTGAGGGCTCGTAATAATTTGGGTTTTGCGGTTCATGATTTTTTGGGGGATGCGAAACCTTTTCGGTTTGAGGCAAAATGGCTTCATGTTAAAGATTTTAGGGCGGTTGTGGATAGTGCATGGAGTTTGGCGGATCGGAGTACTTTGGGGTCTTGGAAGGATAAAATAAAATCTTGTGGTCGCATCCTTGATAAGTGGGGGAAGAATACGTTCAAGCATATGCATAGTCGGCTTCGATGGTTATTAAAAAGACTCAAGTATCTTCGCGGGTTGACTCAATCGGCTGCGATTATCGAGGAGGAGAGGAGGGCGGAAGAAGAAATCCGGTCCATTTGTAAGAAGATCGAGACGGAGGCTTGACAACATTGTCGGCCATTTATTTTGCGAGACGGAGATAAAAATACCTCTTACTTCCATTATCGAGCTTCTCATAGGCATAAGAGGAATAAAATTGAGTCTCTTCTTGATGTTAATGGGCGGGTGTGTGTTTCTCCGGAGGATTTGACAAAGGTAGTTCTTTCATATTATACGGATCTTTTTTCGTCTTCTCGGCCCCCTTTGTACGATGGTTCTTTTGCTAATATTGATAGGCGGCTTACGAATGATATGCAAGCTATGTTGGTGAGAAAGTTTGAGAAAGAAGAAGTTATAGCCGCTTTAAAGAGCATGCACCCCAGTAAATCGCCGGGCCCTGATGGTTTTCCTGCCATGTTCTACACTAAATTTTGGGATATAGTCGGTTCGGATGTGTGTAGTCTTGTCCTTCGGTTTCTTAATTATGGGGGTATGCCTTCGGGTCTCAATGATACCCATGTTGTTTTAATTCCAAAAATTAAGAGACCTAAGGAGATGAAAGATTTACGTCCTATTAGTTTGTGTAACATTACGTATAAATTGATTGCAAAGGTGTTGGCTAATAGGTTGAAGTGTATTCTTCCGGATATTATCGATGGTTCCCAAAGCGCGTTTGTTTCGGGTAGGCTTATAACGGATAATGTGCTCTTGGTGTCTGAAGTATTTCATTTTATGAGGACGAGTTCGGCCCGCAAAAGAGGATACATGGCTCTTAAATTAGACATGAGTAAGGCATTCGATCGTGTCGAATGGGACTATCTCCGAGGGGTTATGACTGCTATGGGGTTCCCTAGTCTATGGATTTCGCGTGTTATGGAGTGTACTCGGTCTGTTTCCTTTTCTTTTGTGGTAAACGGTCAAATTTCCAATGCTTTTTCCCCCCATCGTGGGATCCGTCAAGGCGATCCGTTGTCTCCATACTTATTCATTATCTGTGCCGAGGGGCTTGGGATTCTTATCAGGCACGCTTATGAGCAAAATATGTTGCGGGGGATTCGGGTTTCGAGAGGGGCGCCGACTATCACGCATCTATTTTTTGCGGATGACAGCATCGTTTTCACCCGAGCATCGATTCAAGAAGCCAATACTATTGGGCACATCCTTAGTGAGTATGAGGTGTTATCGGGGCAAAAGGTTAATTTGGCTAAGTGTAAGGTGTCTTTCAGTCGTCGGTTGGATGGTGGGGTTCGGCATTCCATATTACGGGAGTTAGGGTTCGTTGAAGTGAAGATGTATGGCAAGTATTTAGGGCTTCCGACTAATTTCGACAAATCGAAACGTATTTCTTTTTCGGCTATTCGAGATAGGGTTTGGAAGAAATTACAGGGGTAGAAAGAAAAGCTCCTTTCTCGAGCCGGAAAAGATGTCTTGATCAAAGTGGTGGTGCAGGCGATTCCGACTTATGCAATGAGCTGTTTCAAGTTTCCTACGGGATTATGCCATGACATTAGTAGTCTGATTCGAAGATTTTGGTGGGGAGCGTCCAAAGGTAGACGTGGGATTCATTGGAAAGTTTGGGACCAATTATGCCGATCCAAAGCCGAGGGTGGGTTGGGCTTTCGGAATTTTGAAAATTTTAATATGGCAATGTTGGCAAAGCAATAATGGCGTCTTCATTTATATCCGGACTCTCTTTTGGCTCGAACTCTTAAAGCTAGGTATTTTCCGAATAATGATATTTGGTCTACGGGAGTTGGGTACTCGCCTAGTTATGGATGGCGAAGCATGTGGAGTGCTCGGAAGTTGCTGGAGAAAGGGATAAGGTGGAAAATTGGGAACGGTAGTCGTATTCGGGTTTGGCATGACGTTTGGATTCCTGGGCCAGGGTCGGGGAGGATTATTTCGCCTTGTCTCTCTCTTGATGTAACCTTAAGGTCGAGTACTTTATTGATTCGGGTAAAGCTGAATGGAGGGCTGATCGTGTTCTCGCTTCTTTCTTGACTTTTGAAGCTCGCTGAATTCTTAGTATTCCTCTTCGAGAAGGTGGTGAAAATGATGAGGTGTGTTGGGCTTCTAGTAAAGACGGGGTTCTTCGGGTAAAGGACGTTTACTCTCTTGCCATGAAAGATTTGGATGGAGCGTCGTGTTCGGTCCGGATCCGTTGTGGAAACAGCTTTGGAATCTTTAAGTTCCCCCTAAGGTGAGTGAGTTTTTGTGGCGGGCATGTTGGGATATTGTTCCTCACGGCGTAAATTTGGCTAAGAAGGGGATTTCGAAGTTCGTTCGATGTAGTAGATGTGGCGGGGATGAATCTTTGATGCATATCCTTAAAGACTGTCCTTGGGCGCATGAGGTATGGGCTGTGGCTAATATCTCAATTTCGATGGGCGTTGTCTCTTCTTTTCGGGACTGGTTTGAGTTCGTGTGGAATTCTAAGGGTTCGGGGGTCTCGGAAAAAATGGCTACCATTTGTTGGCAAATATGGAAATGTAGGAATGACCGGATTTTCGAGAAGGTTAATTCTCCTCCTCTTCTCTGTGTTGGTAAGGCTAGAGAGTAGTTGCGGGAATATCATGAAGCCTTATCTTTTGCTCTTCCTTCTTTTTCCATTCAACCCCGTGAGAAGGGGCACTGGTGCAGTCCCCTTTTTGGTGTCATCAAGATCAACTATGATGGAGCTTGTGACAGGGATAGGGATAACATGGGTGTTGGTGTTGTGGCTCGTGATCATTCCGGTAGATTTTTGTGGGCCGGGTCAACATTTATAAATTGTGAAGGTGAGGCCGAGGTCGCGGAGCTTAAGGCATTACAGTGGGCTTTGCGGTTGGCTAAGTCTAAAGGTTGGGATCACCTTATGTTTGAAGGAGACTGCAAAAATGTGATTGATGTTGTGAACAAGGTTAAGCAACGAAGCTACCTAACTCAAGTCATGGTGGAGAATTGCGTTTTTTGTAGCAAGTCTTTTAGTGATATCTCCTTTTGTTTTTGTTATAGAGATTGTAATAAGGCGGCTCATAGTTTAGCTCGAAGAGCTATGAGTTCTCGTTGTGAGGAAGTTTGGGAGGATCATGCCCCAAATTGGTTGTTGGTTGCGCTGTATTCTGATTCATTTTTATCTGAATAATAAGCGTTTCTTTCCTTTCAAAAAAAAAATTTGTGACAACAAATCCACTGTGAAATATTCTAAAAACAATAAGAGTTCAAGGAAGTCAAAGTTTGTGGCTCTTAAATTCTTAATTGTAAAGAAAAGAGTTCAGGGTAAAGAATTGTCAAATACACAAAATTGGTACAAACTCTATGATTGCGGATTCACTTTCCAAGGCATTACCACCAAAGCGGTTTCTTGAGCATGTGGCTCATATGGGTGTTGTTTCTGCCACGGAGGATGTTGAGTTTATGTGGGAGTTTGTAAATTCAATTTATTGAATATCTGTTGACATTTTGGTTATAAAGTTTTCTACAGAAATAAAGTTATAATAAAGTTTGGTTTTATACCCTGATTATGTTTTTGGTAATAATTTGATCTAACTATTAAAAAGAATATTCACAATAATTAAGATAAAACCGTTTAGATGGTAGATATAATATTTAATTGAACACAAATTCTTACTTGAGACCGTCTTTACAAAAAACGTCTCAAGATTGGGCCAATCTAAAATTTAAATTTTAAAAAAATAACTAAACTTTCTAAACAATGCTTTTTAACTTCCATTTTCAGTTTTCTATTTTCTCTTTCTTGACAAAATTAGTCATCTTCCTCTCTCAAACTTCATTTATGGTTTTCAATCTCCATTTTCCTCTCTCAAACTCCGTTGTTGTTTATTCTCTGCTTATCTTCTTCAACATTTACAAACCATTAAAGTTATGTATTTATACTTCATCATTTTCGTTTTTAACGCTTTTCATTTTTATTTATTTGGGTTTATTGTGTTACATGTTAGTAGGATTTACAATTTTTTGATTTTTATAAAATTAAGCTTCATCAATGGTGTAAATAGTGATGTTGAAAAAGACAATTGTTGTTAGTATGTCTCGAACTCGGGAACAAGGAGGTAGCGGCGGTTACGGAATGAAGACAACAGTTTTCATTTGTGACGGTTACTTGTCGTTTTCCTTTGGCCGGTTACTTTGTGTGTGCTTTATGTAGTAACTCCCTTTCATTGGGTATTAGTATATATACTCTAATATTATGCATAGAACATAATAATTCACAATTTGTTAAAGAGATCACAAGAGAGCCATTATTCTTTGTGATTGAGAGTTTGATTCATCTTGTAAATCTTTGCGGTTCATAATGAAATTGTTCGATCTCGGTGCCGGTGGACGTAGCTATCACATTGATAGTGAACCACGTTAAATCTCTTGTGTTTTTTTTTTATTATTGTTTGCTTTGGATCTTTATTGTTTCATTATTGTTTTACAACCTTTGCTTCCGCTGTCGCACAACAATTGGCATCAAGAGCTCAGGTTTAATCCTTGGAGAGTTTTTTGTGTGAAACAATGGCTGGAGATTCTACAATAAGAATAGAGAAATTTACCGGGAAAAATAGTTTCGGGCTATGGCAAATTAAGATAAAGGCTTTGTTGAAACAATAGCAAATCTGGCGTCCGTTGGCTCCAAAGAGTACTACTGCGGGGTCGGAAGACGGACTAACTGACGGACAATTAGCAGTAATGGAGGAAAAGGCTCATTCTACCATTTTGCTAAGTTTGGATGATCATATCATCACGGAAGTCGCTGATCAGGCTACGGCGGCGGAATTATGGTTAAAATTGGAGTCGTTCTATATGACTAAGTCGTTGAGCAACAAGTTATTTCTGAAGCAGCGGTGTTCCGGCCTCCGAATGCAGTCAGATACGCCCTTACGGGAACATCTAGAAAAAATTAACTCTATTTTTTTGGATTTACGTAATTTAGATGTTAAGATAGATGATGAGGATGTTGCGTTGATTTTACTTGTGTCTCTGTCATCTAGCTTTGCGAATTTTGTTGAGTCTTTTGTTGTTGGTAAGGACTCATTGACCTTAGAAGAAGTGAAGGCAACACTTCATACTAGGGAACTTCGTCAGAAAGCTATAGGTGATAACGGGGAAAGTGGCAGTGGGTTGTTTGTTAAGTCCGGGAAATCTAAAAAGAAAATGGGATTTAACAAGGGCAACAATATTGGGTCGGGTGCTGAAAACGACAATGATGGATCTAGTAAGACTGCGGGAAAGACCTGTTATTATTGTAAAGAACCGGGTCACTTTAGGGCTAATTGCCGAGTGAGGAAGGGCATGTCCTAGGCTGAAGTACTTGAGGAAAAATTGAAAGAGAACTATAATTCGGAGGAAGACTTGGCACTCGTGAGTTCAGCTAAGTCTAGGGATCTTTCGGATGATTGGGTTCTAGATTCGGGGTGTTCGTTCCATATGAGTCCACGTCGAGACTGGTTTGATACATATGAGTCTTGCAATGGGGGTATGGTTATTGTAGGTAACAATGCACAATATAAGATTACGGGTATAGGGTCTATGAGATTGAAGACTAGTGATGGGCGAAAACTAACTTTGACTAATGTGCGGCATGTTCTTTTATCCGGTGGAGAAGGGGATGTAGCTATTCTCTAAGAGGGGTCTTTTATCCGGGATTGATGGAGGACTTATTGGTCGTCACGAAAGTCTCTAATCAAACAAAATTTATAAACACCCTAGCTTAAATCTACACAAGTATAGCGGCAAGTAGGGGGTCGATCCACAGGGAGACGAGTTGTGAGACTTAGGGCCGATTTAGATGTTGGGGGATCTTGTAAGAAAGATTGGTGATGGGCTAGACTACAACTACAACTATGAAATAAACAAACAAAGAAACATCGGGGTAGGGGCTAACTCATGTGCAACGGACTTTATATAGTTAAATTAGGGTTTACTTTGATTTAATCGCAAAGGTGTGGAATCAAATACGAAGAGCGATCCGATCCTGGATCGGGCTTGGGATCGCCTCTGAGAATCTCGTTCCCATCACTCTCGTGAGTGAGAACAAGACCTACGGGCAACAAATATCCAACAACCCGTCAATTCTCTTCTCCTCTCGGAGTAAGAGGGTAAAACTCCCTTTTCATGGGGCGAGTACAAGTTTCGACTCTCGTCGTTCCCCTGACTCAACTCCTGCCATTGAAATAAAATCGGTTCTCATGCGGACCCAACTCTCGTTGGTGCCCCGGAAGGAGATCCGGGTGCCTTCAAATCAATGAGTGGAGCTACCCTCTTTCGGGGTTCACAATCAAACCAACATCGACCCATTTCTAACCATAATCAATCCATCAACACAAAATGAGTAAACCCCTAACCCTAAACAACTACTCACTAACTATAATCATAATCAATGTTGATTGAAGCAAATAAACTAAACTCTCAATCAAACACTAATGACTAAATATAAACAAAGACAAGAGCAAAACTAGAGTTTCTCTAATCTAAAACACCTAAATAAACTACTCAAACATACTAGAACCAAAAGCAATAGACATGGAAAACATTAAATCTATTCTAGAAAACGTTAGAAGAATTGAAAGACAATAAAACAATGAATTTACACTAAGAAAGCATTAAAAGAAAGTAAGAAAGACATTAAAGCAAATAAGAAATAAACTTACATAAAATGGAGAAACTTGAATGTAGAGAAAGCATAAGAGAAAAACATTAAATCTAATCTAGGGTTTAAAACTAAGAAAATAAATATTTGGTGTTCTAAAATGAGGCACACGAGCTCCCACAATAGGCATAAGAGTTTTACAAAAATTAAGGGTTTAAATAGCCTAACAAAAGGGGTTTTTTAATTGCTCAAAATTAGACACTCATTTTGGCTTTAGAAGCCACGAAAATCCCGCAGCCGGCAAAAGTACTCTGCTGGCGGATCCCGCAATTCGCTCGAATTGTATCCGTTCGCTAATTCCAGTAGGTTAACTCCTTATATTCATTTGGCAGCAATTTCATTGGGTTGAGACCGTCGCGAATGTCTCGAAATGTGCGTCGAACTTTAACGAAGCCTTCGCGAGTGTCTCGAAACGCGTGCATTCTCTTCGATTACGATGCCTAAGCCTCGAACTCGATCTGTTTCACCTCGAAATCTCCGAAAATACATTAAATAACCTCAAAACACCGCGGAGACAAGAACAAGGTAAAATCGAGTGTAAAATATAAAAAACCAATGAGAAACAACGAGACTCGACACCATAATGGGGATATAAATGTGTTGTAAATCGAGCACATCAGGGATCAAGGTTGCCAACCTTGAATTTTATGAGCATTGTGTGTTTGGGAAGAAACACAGGTCTAAATTCAGCAAGGGTGCTCACATTACTGATGATGTGCTTGATTATGTCCATTTAGATTGTTGGGGTCCATCTAGGGTTGAAGGTATGGGAGGTTTCCGCTATTTTGTTTCATTTGTTGATGATAAGTCCCGGTACACTTGGCTTAGGTTGCTTAAGTCAAAGGATGAGGCCTTCAAAGCTTTTAAGGAATGGAATGCTTTGGTAGAAAATCGACAGGGTAGGAAGATCAAGAAGCTACGAACAGACAATGGGCTAGAGTTTTGTAAAGAGGAGTTTAATCAGTTCTGTGCATATGAGGGTATTGGTCGGCATCATACCGTCAGGATGACACCACAGCACAACGATGCTGTAGAGCTGGTTAATCAGACATTGCTTGAGAGAGTTCGATGCATGCTCTCTAATGCAGGGTTGGGGAGGAGGTATTGGAGTGAAGCTATGATGACAGCTTGTTATATCATCAATAGGGGTCCTCATTCAGGAATTGACTTCAAAATCTCGTTTAAAATCTGGATTGGTAAGTTGCCTAGTTTCTCGAATTTGAAGATTTTTTTGTTGTGTTGCTTATTATCATGTCAGTGAGGGTAAGATGGATCCACGGGCCAAGATGGGGTGTTTTGTTGGGTACGATGATGGTGTGAAGGGGTTTAAGGTCTATTCACCTTCAGAGGGTCGGGTCATTCTTAGTCGGGCCAAGAAGAGCTCGGATTCTTCTGATTTGGGGAAGGAAGGGGAGAGCGTGCTACAGACAGATGGGGTACTTGAGTTACATCAGTCATCCATTGCTGATTTACCTCGAGTACAGTTTATTGATGATGATGCTGAGGTTCCAGTGCCGAGTACTCCTGAGCCTGAGGTTGTTCCATCTTCACCTAACTCTGGGGTGGAGGTGGAGCAGTCTAATCAGGGGTCATCTAGTCAATCTGACACCATTCTTGAGCGGCCTAAACGAGTTATCAAGAAGCCTGTTAGGTTGATTGAAGAGATGGAAGGTAGGAATATCAGTGTTGATAGTTTGACAGGTTATGCATTGAGTGTAGATGATGATGTAGAGTCTTTTGAACCTGCTAAGTATAAACAAGCAATTATTTGTAGTGAGTCGACGCAATGGCTTACTGCAATGGGTGAAGAGATGCAATCTCTTTATAAGAACAGAGTGTGGGAACTTGTGAAGGTACCAGAGGGGAGAAAACTTGTGGGGTGCAAATGGATCTTTAAGAAGAAAGAAGGGTCATCTGAGTCTGGGAAAGTTCGCTTTAAGGCAAGGCTAGTTGCTAAGGGGTTCAGTCAGGTAGAAGGGGTTGATTTTGTGGAGATATTCTCACTAGTGGTTCGACATACTTCTATTCGTTTCCTATTGTCAATTGTAGCACATTATGACCTTGAGCTGGAGTAGCTGGATGTTAAGACGGCTTTCCTTCATGGTGATTTGGAGGAGGAGATTCTGATGAAGCAACCCAAGGGATTCGAGATTCTAGGGAAAGAGCACTATGCATGTAGATTGCTAAAGTCATTGTATGGACTTAAGCAATCCCCTTGCCAGTGGTACAAGAGGTTTGATTCTTTTATGGTTTCGCATGGTTTTGATAGGAATTCATATGATTGATGTGTGTATCATAGTAAGTTGGATGATGGTTCCATGATATATTTGTTGTTATATGTTGATGACATGCTTGTTGCCACAAAGAATAAAACTGATGTTGCTAGACTTAAAGAGTTGCTTAGCTTTGAATTTGACATGAAAGATTTGGGTCCAGCTAGGAAGATTTTGGGTATGGAGATCTATAGGGATCGGGCAAGGGTAAGCTTTTCTTGACTCAGAAAAGTTACATTGAAAAGATTTTGTCTCGTTTTGGGATGGAAAAATCGAAGCCTATAAGTACACCAACGTCTGTGAGCTGTAAATTGTCTTTGTCTATGTCACATCAATCTGAGGAGGAGTTGGCGTATATGTCTAGGGTCCCTTATGCCAACGCAGTTTGTTGTTTGATGTATGCAATGGTCTGTACTAGGCCAGATATTGGGCGCGCTGTTAGTGTTGTGAGTAGGTTAATGGCTCAACCTGGGAGAGAGCACTGGCAGGGGGTGAAGAGGATTTTTCGCTATTTAAGAGGGACAACTGATATTGGTCTTGTGTATTGGAATGATAAAGAGTGATTGGTGACTGGGTATAGTAATTCTAATTATGCAGCTGATGTGGATACCAGGAGGTCGGTGACCGGTTATGTGTTTACTTTGGGTGGTTCTGTGGTTAGTTGGAAGTCTACATTGCAGTTTTCGGTTACGTTGTCTACTACTGAAGCTGAGTATATGGCTTTAACTTCTGCAGCTAAGGAGTCTATAGCTTAAAGGCCTTGTGGGTGAACTGGGTATTGCAAAGGATTTTGCTACGGTGTATTGTGATAGTCTAAGTGCCATTTGCTTAGCTAAAGATCAATTGCACCATGATCAGACCAAGCACATTGATGTCAGGTATCATTTCTTGCGTAGTGACAAGAGGGTGAAGGTAAAGAAGATCGGGACCGCTGACAATCTAGCTGATTTCTTTACTAAGTCTGTTCCATTTAGTAAGTTTAAACATTTCTTAGACTTGCTAAATATTGATTACTATGTGATGTAGTAGGCCCTTAAGGGCGGTGTTGGGGAGTTCCTGTTGTAGGTATGTTGACCTCAAGGTGGAGCTTGCCCGAGGCTTGTGATGCAGGTGGAGCATTATGAGTTCTTATACTTGGTGACGAGTATGTGAGAAGTCTTGGTTGAAGATTTGTCGGGATGGGTCTTGGTTGAAGACTTATCGGGATGTATGGCTTATGCATGAGCTTTGCATCGGGTTTTGGCTTGAGATATGTTCACTATGTGTTGATGAGATCGTTTTCTGAATACGAGTTCTCGTCAAGGTGGAGATTGTTGTTAGTATGTCTCGAACTCGGGACCAAGGAGGTCGCGGCGGTTACGGAATGAAGACAACTTACTTGTCGTTTTCCTTTGGCCGGTTACTTTGTGTGTGCTTTGTGTAGTAACTCCCTTTAATTGGGTATTAGTATATATACTCTAATATTATGGTTAGAACATAATAATTCATAAATTGTTAGAGAGATCACAAGAGAGCCATTATTCTTTGTGATTGAGAGTTTGATTCATCTTGTAAATCTTTGCGATTCATAGTGAAATTGTTCGATCTCGGTGCCGGTGGACGTAGCTATCACATTGATAGTGAACCACGTTAAATCTCTTGTGTTTTTTCTTATTGTTTGCTTTGGATCTTTATTGTTTCATTATTGTTTTACAATCTTTGCTTCCGCTGTCGCACAACAACAATGTCTACTGTTTGGGGGAAATTAATAAAAACAATTGTGGTTATAACATAATATATTGAGAGTTATAACATAACATATTTATAATTATAACATACTTTATTCGGGGTTATAACCATAAAATATTTGGAGTTATAACATAATATATTTGTAATTATATCATACTATATTAGGGGTTATAACCATAATATATTTGAGTTATAACAGAATATAGTTAGGTTATAACAAAATATATAATTGCGGTCAATAGATTTGGGATTATAACAATACATATTTTTGATATAATACTACAAAATTGATATTATACTCCATCCGTTTTTTTAAGTTGTTCCACCTTACTATAATGGGTAGTTTCAAAAGTTCTTCCACTTTAGAATACTTTCTATTTTTGGAAAGTTTTCATCCCACTTTTACCCCTTAAAACCCCACTTTCCTTACTTCACACTACTATTTAATTAAAATAATACCCACTACAACCCAAATATTCTATCTACCTTAATATTTGTGAAAAACCTAAAGTGGAAGAACAAATAAGATCGGAGGGAGTAATATACAAGCAAATATATTATGTTATAAAATCTCATATATATAAGGTTTTAATTCCAAATATATTAAGTTATAACCCTAAATATATTACGTTATAACCCCAAACATATTATGTTATAACCCAAAGTATATTATGTTATAAGCCCAAATATATTATTTTAATCCCAAAAAATCCTGTTTTCTACAATTTTTTTAAAATAGTAGTTTTTTTATTTTTAAAACAACATTTCTTTTAAAAAAACAACAATTTTTTTAAAATTAAGATTTTTACTAAAAAAGAAAAGTGGGCTGGGCTCTTGAGAGCCGTCTTTGAGCCATCTTTAGAAAAGACGGTCTCTTAAGAGAGTGTCTGTTAATTGAATGATAAATTTAAAAGAGAAAATATAAGGACCATAAACATTCAAAAAATATTAATATAAAGTTCTTAAAAACATATAGGAACCACAACTATTAAAAATTATATAAATTAAGTTAGTCGAAAACATGCATGAATTTTATACAACAGTACTCCATAGAAATAATAAATTGAAGTTAGTGGAAAACATGTCGTAACCATAAATATCAAAAAAAGTTAATATGAAATAAACAAGGTTAATTATGTCCAAAGTTTATGATATAAATTAAATAGACCGACTTTTTTCAAGGGAAAAACAAATATACTAACACAAAAAATGAGATATGTGAACTTCAAAAGACAAAAGAATGAATAATGTGAATGCACTTTTCTACCTACACCATTGATCTTCTAATTGAAACTACCAAACCATCATACACTTCTATAACCAATACACTTATAAACCAATTCATAATAATATTATGTACACCCAACTAGTCCATTTCCTCATAGCTATCAACTCCACCACAATTATAATTCTTACCCATTCCTTATTACTTTTGCACTTCTTCAAATCCTATATATACTCTCTTCCTCATGTTTCCCTTCATCACTATCAACAATTCATCAAACTTATATCAACCCTAACCCAAGTAACACAATTACACCCAAATCAAATTATAAGCATAAAAAATGTCAAAATTTCTATGTTCTCCGACCATCTTCATCCTAATATTATCTCTTACATTAGGCCTTGCCTACTCTGCTCGCCTCCTCGACGAGGCCGCAGGCCCACAGTTTACACCACCAGACGAGCTCCCACCATTACCGCCACTCGAAGACGACTCCCCTCCCACCATCTTACCAAGCGCCCTAGCTCCACCTACAGCTGCAGCCGCTCCTGCAGATGATGACGAACTTCCCAACCCGGATGACCAACCTGACCCAAACCCAACAACTAATGATCCACCAGCAGTACCTGAACCCGTCCCAGAACCTGCCCCACTCCCCACCGGACCCGCTCAGAATAGTGCAACAGGACCCGTACAGAATGGTGCAACAGGACCCGCACAGAATGGTGCAACAGGACCCGGGTCTGATCACCCCGCACACCCAGCAATATCCTTCTTCATGCATGACGTCCTAGGAGGATCCAGTGCATCAGGCAGAATCGTGACGGGTCTAATTGCAACCAGTGATGTAAACGGGATCCCATTTTCAAGACCCAACAACCAAGTCTTCCCAGTCACAAACGGGGTTCCACTCCTCAACAATGGGAACTTAAACAACGTTCTAAACAACAATAATGTCCCATTCTTAGCCGGACTCACGGGTCAAAACCAACCCAAAGCACAAACCATAATCCAAAACACAGGAACAAACAACGTTGTCAATGGCGGAAACAACAACCAAGCCTTCGTAACACCAGGTCAACTCCCCACTGGAACAGCCCTCCAGAAACTTCTATTCGGATCCATTACCGTAATTGATGATGAACTAACCGAGGGTCATGAACTCGGGTCGGGTATTATGGGTAGAGGTCAAGGGTTTTACTTGGCTAGTTCACTTGATGGGGAAAGTCATACTATGGCTTTTACAGCTGTTTTTCATGGTGGGGAACATGATCATGAAGGGGATGATGATACCCTTAGCTTTTTTGGGGTACACCGGACGGCGTCTCCGATATCGTCGATCGCCGTGATTGGTGGGACCGGTAAATATGAGAATGCAAAAGGGTATGCTACTATTGAGACTCTGCCTGATCAGGATCAGCATACTACTGATGGGGTTGATACTATTGCTCATTTTAGTGTTTATCTTTATTAGTTTCAATTCATGTTTGTAAGATAATTGTTACTTGTGAGATTTCATGTTTGTGGTTTTATGTAATTTGGAGTTGGTGTATGTATGTGTATTTGTGTATGTATAATGTATATGCTTATTAAAAAGAGACAATTCTTGGTTGATTCATATTTGTTGATGTTTTTTACTCCTTCCGTCCGTCCCTTTCATTTTGTTTAGTTTTTCAATTTATTATTGTACTAGATAGTGCCCGTGCGATGCACGGCTTTATCAAATTTTCTAATATATTTATATATATTGAGAAATTAAAATTTTAAGAAATAAATTTTACATTATACTTATGCTCCTATTTCATTTTATTCTGAACAATTGTATGTATTACGTAAATTGTATCATATTTTGCATAATGCGCATAGGTGGTTGTGAAAGTTTAATTCACGACAAAAAGAATAACAACAAAAGATAAAAATGTAATTATACATATAATATAAGGATCATTGACCAATAACAGCCTTAAAGTTTTCTCAATTTCAAATAAACAGCCTCAAACTTCGTTTTTTACCAACAACAGCCTTCAACTTAGGAAACACAACATCGATACAGCCACTTTACCGGATGACCTGCTAATTGACCGTTGACCATGCTTAATGACCTTTGACTTTCCCTTAATTTCACTAATTAAACCTAATTACCCAATTATCCCTAATTAAACCCTTCTTCCCCAACCTTTCTCTAACCCACCTCAATCACCTCCATTTCTCCCCTTCACCACCACCACCACCACCACCACCACCACCATTTCTTTAAAAACCGAAATCACGAAAGTTGAGGAATCGAAACATTATTAATCTTGAATGAAAATGCAAGTTAATGTTTCTTCTTAATCGAAATATGAAAGTTGAGATTTAGTGATTAGTTAATCTTGCCAGGTTAAGCAATAAAAATACGAAAGTTGAGATTGAGAGAACCTATTTTGTTAGAATATACAAAAATATTCTAGCAATATTTACACAATATTTGTATATATTCTAGACTTATTTTAGGGAGTAATATATTCTTGTAATATTAGTATTATAGGCAAGTATTAGAATGGCTCTTGTATATATATTCATGTATGGAGGATTATATATATATACAGAAATTGAAAACCCCAAAACTATTGTTATTCTTGCTTTTATGGTATCAGAGCCAGAACGAATCTGAGGAGAAATCATTCAAGCGGCATCATCATTTACCTTACCTTACCTGAAAAAAAAGACCAAAACACAAAAACCGAACCAATGGAGAATGATACCAGCAGTGTCATTGTTCCAGAACAACCCATTACCATGAGTCAGTTGTTGCAACTGATAAAACAGTTAAACACCAATCAACAGCCCACAGAAACAATTACCAGCACTTCCCTCACAATATTCGAAAAGTTGACAAATCAAAACTATACCATATGGTCCAGGCTGATGCGCCTGGCCATTAATGGTCGTGGCCGTCTCAATCACATCATCGACGATCCACCACCAATAATTGATCCAGGGTACAACCAATGGACTAGGTAAGATTCAATTGTCTTTTCATGGATAATTGAAAACATACATCCAGATTTGGTAAATCAATTTATTGATTTTCCAACAGCAAAAGCTTTATGGCATGGGATTGAAACTCTATTTAGCAGTGGGATGGATGGGTTACAAATTTTTGATTTAACAGTCAAGGCCAACAAAATCCAACAAGGAAACGAGTCAGTCCAAAATTATTACAGAAAACTAATAGCATTGTGGAAGGAGATCGATAGGAGACAACCGAATCCCATGAAGGATCCAGATGACATCACCATTTATAATCAATTAACACAACAGACTCGACTGTACTAATTTCTTGCAGGAATAAATGAAACATTTGACAAAGATAGGAGAGATTTATTTCTCCAAGACCCATTACCCACTGCAGAGGAAGCTTATGCTAGTATAAGGCGAGAAACTATAAGACTTGGTATCATGAAACACGAGCCCTCATCTGATCTTGATTCACCGGGCATCGGAGGCGGTTTTATTGCACGGAAAAATGAAAAAACTTACCGGAAAAATGATGATAAAAGTCATCTTAAATGTACCCATTGTGGAGGTACACGACACACAAAAAACGAGTGCTTCAAACTCGTTGGATATCCGGAGTGGTGGCCAGATGAAAAGAAAAAGAGCCTAAAACTGGTAGCCAAAGCCATGGACCAGAACAAAGGAGGGAGAGCAGCCGTCGGCCTCAGTATAAACCGAAGATCTCACCGGCAACCATGGAGTAAATAACGAAACCACAGGTCAAATCTATACTTTATGTGAAAAAGAAGAAGAAGAGAGTGAGAGCTCATCTCTCTCTAACGTCTCTCAAGGGAGACATAGGGCTGAATGTTTAATTGGGAAAGATAAAGACCACTCTTTTTTTATGGGGAAGCAGGAGCTTTTTTATGATGATAAGACAAGAGCAAGGACATGTGACCCCTCCATTAAAAAAGAGGGGCACGTGTCCCACCAAGAGGAGAAAGGCTTTTCTAGTTCAAACGTTACATGCCATGCCTTATACACCATTAATACCGGTTGGATTTTTGATTGCGGGGCGACGGATTCGCCACACATGAAAAACCGACTAAAATTTTAATTAAAACTGCTAATAGGGAAGGAATTAAAGTTACAGGAGCGTGAAAATTTTCTATGTCGGAAAACTTGAATTTGAATAATTGTTTATTTGTTCCCGATCTCTCCCATAAACTTTTGTCTATCAGTCAGCTGACAAAAGATCTTGGTTGTACGGTTCTCATGAAATCTGATTGTTGCATTGTGCAGGATGCTCAGACAGGGAAAATTATTGGGCATGGTACTGAAAAAGGAGGGCTATACTACCTGGACGAGACGGTTCAAAAAGGCGAGGCAGTTCTTGCTCGAGGGTCAAAGGAACAACAACTATGGACTTGGCACCGAAGACTTGGACATCCATCTGTGGGGTATCTAGAGAAACCTTTTCCTGCCTTAGCTGGGCTAAATTTAGATTTTAAGTGTGAAACATGTATTCTTGCTAAGAGTTATAAACACTCATATTCTAGTAGTTTGAATAAATCCAGTGTACCGTTTATGCTTATTCACTCTGATGTGTGGGGACCTTCACCTATAGTTGGAATGCATGATTTCTCATATTATGTTATTTTTATTGATGATTGTACCCGGATGAGTTGGATTTATTTTGTGAAATATAAGTCTGAGGTGTTTAATGTCTTTGTGGAATTTTATAATATGATATGTACCCAATTCCAGACCCAACCCCGTATTTTGAGGACAGATAATGGTAGAGAATATGTTAACTCTGGCTTGCACCAATTTTTTATTAGCAAAGGCCTTATCCATCAAACCTCCTGTCCCGATACACCACAACAAAACGGTGTAGCTGAACGCAAAAACAGAACCCTTCTTGAGATTACCCGGGCCATTATGCTTGATTCACATGTCCCTAAATCTTTTTGGCCAGATGCCATAGCCACTGCAAACTACCTCACAAATCGACTACCCACAAAAGCCTTACACCTAAAAACGCCCTTAGAAGCCCTTCAAATGCATCAACCCATCCCATCCTCACACTCTTTACCTCCCAGAATCTTTGGGTGCATAGTCTATGTTCACTGTCCTAAACAGGTTCGTACCAAGTTAGAGCCGAGAGCGGTCAAATGTGTCTTTGTGGGCTACGGGAGAAATCAAAAAGGGTATCGTTGCTATAACCCTTTGGATCGAAGGGTACACACTACTATGGATTGCGAGTTTATTGAATCAGACTTCTACTACACCCATCT
Source organism: Amaranthus cruentus (assembly GCA_019425755.1). Taxonomy (NCBI): domain Eukaryota; kingdom Viridiplantae; phylum Streptophyta; class Magnoliopsida; order Caryophyllales; family Amaranthaceae; genus Amaranthus; species Amaranthus cruentus. Next base: position 4,989,432 of record CM033466.1, read on the forward strand.
TCGGTGTCAGGGGGAGAAACAGGATGACGTTCTCAGATGGTTAACTAGTCCATGGTTGTCAGACCTTAACCCAAAAGAGCAAGTAGGCGGAGTCACTGAACCGACTTATCCAGCTGTACAGTCTCCACCACAACCAATCCTGTCTGATCATCAGGTGAGTAACTTAATAGATGAGCAGGAGTCGTTTGATACTAATATTGTTAATATGCCAAGTGAGATTGTGGAGACGGATCAGGAGCAAACAGGAGAGAAACAATACATTCTCCCCCCTCGGAGTACTCATGGTGTTCCCCCCAAAAGATATGATCCAGATTATGAGGCGAAGAGATTGAGATACCCAGTTGGGCCACAAAGTGAAGCAAATATGTCACGAAGTGCTCTTGCCTTTAATACAGCCTTATATGAAACCAAGCTTCCTAATAGTGTTGAAGAGGCCCTAAAAAGTGATCACTGGAGGAAAGCCATGGAGGAGGAGATCAGTGCATTGCAGAAAAACAACACTTGGGTCAAATGTACTTTGCCAGATAGGAAGAAAGTTGTTGGATGCAGACGGGTCTTTACAGTGAAATATAAAGCAGATGGAACCATTGAGAGATACAAGGCTCGTCTCGTAGCTAAGGGATATACCCAAACCTATGGGGTTGATTACTAGGAAACTTTTTCGCCAGTTGCTAAACTTGATACAATCAGGGTCCTCTTCTCTATAGCAGCAAACTTAGATTGGCCGCTTCACCAATTCGATGTGAAAAATGCCTTTCTACATGGGGAACTGAAGGAAGAAGTATATATGCAGGCTCCACCAGGTTTCTCTATGGGTTTTTTAGATAATGAAGGATGCAGACTACAAAAAGCATTGTATGGTTTGAAACAGTCACCAAGAGCATGGTTTGGTAGATTTACATCAGCTATGACGAGATTTGGCTACAGACAGAGCAACTCCGATCATACCTTGTTCTTAAAGAAAAATGGGAGAAAACTAACATGCTTAATCATTTATGTGGATGATATGATCATTACAGGAGATGACAAAGAGGAAATCAAAGCCCTCAAAGGCAAGTTGTTCCAGGAGTTTGAGATGAAAGATTTAGGAAGACTCAAGTACTTCTTGGGAATAGAAGTATTAAGGTCAAACAGAGTTTCTCAAAGGAAATATGTTCTCGACCTACTAGCTGAAGCTGGAATGTTGGATTGTAAACCTATAGAGACTCCGATGATAGCAAATCATGGGTTACAGATTCTACAAGACGGAGAACCTACTAATTGCACTCAGTATCAGTGATTGGTAGGAAAGTTGATATATCTTGCTCATACCAGGCCGGACATTGCCTATGCAGTTGGAGTAGTCAGTCGATTCATGCATAGACCCCAAGTTCAACATATGGAAGTTTTGATCATGATTTTGAGGTATTTAAAGGCTCTTGTATATATATTCATGTATGGAGGATTATATATATATACAGAAATTGAAAACCCCAAAACTACTGTTATTCTTGCTTTTATATTTAATTCAATTTTGTTTGATTATGATCCCGAAAAGGAGTAATTAAGTTTCATTGGTAAATCAATTCAACGAAAAATATTGCAATTCTCATTGAAATAATCATATGCTATTAGTTGGGAATTCCATTGTCCTAGATTTTTATTATATTGACATTGATATACATTTAAACTTTCTTTTGCATAATAGAATTAGAAACAACCAAATAAAAATACATTGCTTATTGAGTAGTTAATTGAACAAGACTAAAAATTAATCTTGCTTCCCTGTGAATCGACCCATAATCGTACTACAACACCTGTACACTTGCGACATTAAAATAAAACCACAACAAGTTTTTGGCGCCGTTGCCGGGAAACAAACGGTTAATTTGGTTTAATTATTTGTGCATATTATTTTTTTTGTTCTCTTTTGTTCTGTCCATGGGTCATTTTATTCTTTCCCAATATGAGCATGAGCCCTTTTGGAAATTTTACAAGAGGCGAGCTGATGCCATTAGTTGAGATAAAGGTCTTAGCCCGTGGAAATTGTGTAATTTGGTTTACAGAAGTCTCAATGTTAAGACTAGAAATTTTGTTGACTCCCAACACAACTATGATTTATGGTTATACCTATTGAGGAAGCTTTTGACTTCTTCAAATGGTTGGTAAGACTCTTATGAACAAGACTTGTCCACCTCAAAGATTCACTGTTCACCTCCACCCCTCAAAGGCATTCTTTTGGGTGTACTTTGTAATAATGTGTCTAATGCTATTGAGTCTCTTGTCGATGTTCCTTGTGATCACATTGTTGACCTTTTCGTAGTTGATATGCCTCTTACTCATATAATTTTGGCTCATGATGCGCATTCTCATACTTTGCCCGAGGATGACCGTAAAGTGACCATTTCTCTTAGAGACATCTCTGAGTCTTATGTGGACTTGTGTCGTCACATTCCATCTGATTTTGTATTCTCTCCTTTTGTCAAATTTTTCATTGGCTTTTCATCATGTAATGTACTTATGTTTGTGTATTCTATATTCCTTAGTCCTTATGGTCAAGTTTGTTCTTCTTTCCATGCTACTTTGTGTTAATAGATCTTTTTGGGAGCGACCTTGACAAACTTCTCCGTAGTTTGTCGAGATGATCGACGACATCAAAACATAGCGCTTCCGGGAAGTCACCTATATATATTTTATTTTTATTTTTATATTATATTTTCATAGTTTTTAGAATAGATTTTTACTTTAGTAGTTGGATTTGCTTAATTTGTCCCATATCTCTTTTATTTTGTCGCACTTTTTATTTTAATTTGTCTTTTTTATTTTATTTTAGATAATGTTGTCATTTTTTTCAAAGTAAATTTAAAAAATATTATTATTATTATTATTATTATTATTATTATTATTATTATTGAATTTGTCTCTAGTCTTATAAGCTTTTAGCACAAAGACTAATAAAATAAGCATAATGAATTATAATAGTGAATATTTATAAATAAAAGAAAATATATAAAAGCAAAATTGGTGGTATCATATTGTCAAGGAACCAACTCAACCAAAAGCTTAAGTTTTTGGTTGAGTTGGTTCCTTAACATGGTATCAGAAGCCAATGTGACAAGAGGTCATGGGTTCGAATCTCTACCACCCCTCATTTAAGTGGAATATTTAGCACCAGATATGAGGAGAGCCTGTGTTGCATCCACAGTTCTAGCTCAAAGGGCTCTCATGTGAGGGGGCGTGTTAGAGTATATAACATATTCTGGGGCCTCAATCATCATTAATTTATATTGTATAAGTTTGTCTAGCTGAACCAAGTGTAGTTTAGGAAAAAAATATGTTTGATTCAACTGAATCAAAAAATTTTTCAGCTTGATTCAGCTGCATCAAGTTTTGTTAATCTAAAAAGTTTCAACAACATCAAGTGTAGTTTAGCTAAACATAAGTTTGATTCAGCTGAATTAAGTTTACATTAGGTAAAAATAAGTTTTATTTAGTTGAATTAAGTTTAGTTTAGCAAAAATAAATGTTTGATTCGGCTGAATCAAGTTTAGTTTAGATAAAGTAAGTTTAATTCGACTGAATCTAGTTTAATTTAGCATTTGATTCAGCTTTATCTAGTTGAAAAATTATTTAGTTCAATCATGTTTATTTCGGAGAAGTAAATTTTTGATTCAGCTAAATTAAATTTGTTCAGCTTAAATTGAGTTTAATTCAGCTAACTTAACTTTTAATCTAAAAGTAATTTGATTCAACCACATCAAGTATAGTTTAGCTCAAAATAAGTTTGATTCAGCTTAATTAAGTTGGTTTAGATAAAAATAAGTTTGATTTAGCTGAGTCAAATTTAGTTTAACAAAAAAAAAGTTGTTTGATTCAGCTTAATCGAATTAGTTTGCTAAAAATATCTAAATCAAGTGTTGTTTGTCTAAAATATAGTTTGATTCACTTGTATTTTAGCTAAAATTAAACAAGTTTGATTAAATTGAATCAAGTTTATTTTAGCTAAAATTAAACAATAAATGTATGCCTGCAATCAAATCTTATTGACTATATCTTTAGTTGAACCAAATTTGTCTGGTAACTGACAATTTAATTAACCGATTACAACTCGTAATGCTCCAATCACAAATGATTTCAACATGAATAAATTGCATAATAAACATAAAGTTCATTCGACATAAAACTCAACTAAATTGGACTTTAATCGACCCAGGTACAATTAATAACCGAATTGAATACTCAAAAATGATATAATCGATTCGAAGTCAACCCGAAACCAATATAACCCGACTTGACATTAACCTAAAATAAAAATGACCTGACCCATAGTGTAACCGAACTCGATTCGACCTGTAGTATAATTGATTTGACCTGAACCGAAACGACCCAGTGTGGTATTGACCCGATATAGACCCGTAACCGAATCAACCCAAACTAAAACGTTAAAGCAATCGAAAAAACCCGAACCCGAAAATGTCCGACCCGATAAAATTCAACCCAAATCTAATATTATGTTGACATAAACACGCTAGTCACAAGAAAAACAGAGTAATTTCTATTGCATTTGACCATTGACTTTGGACACTACTACAAAAATAGAAAACAAGTATTTGTATTATTATATTTATAGGCTACAAGCCTACAACTAATGCTTCATAAATTCACATCGGTAATCACTATTATCATTATGTTTATCTATAACAACACTTTTATATCCTGGTCATAAAATTATGATCAGATCACTGCCGGTGAAAAACAACAATCTATACCCATGATAGAAAATGCAGTGAAAGAGTCTCTTAACTCGAGAAATAAGTAAAGCTTAACCTGTAAACTTACACTGCACAACACAAGCTTAGAAAGGAAAAAAATGTTATAACTTATAAGAATAAATTGTTTATAACCATTAGTCAAGCATAATATATAGAATTAGAAGCAAACCAATAAAAGAAGATTATTGCCATTCACAACCTTTTCTTATGAATTATAATTATGTGTCTTATACAAAAATGAAGCAATCAATGCACAACCTTGGAACACTTCTTATACCAAATGACCCAAAAATATGATGAACTCTCACATACATCATTCACCTAAATAAAAATCTTATCAAACAAATATATCCCTATAGAAGTAGTATTGTATTTTCATAAAAAATTGGACTAGAAGGTAGATGGGCCGTCTCATATTGAAACGGTCACGGCCAAGACTAGCTGTTACCCCTTACGATCTCGCAGCATGCAGACTCTAAAAATCTCCGCAAAAATGCATATTTTTTTACAAATTGGACATCAACCCTAACCTACATGAAGAACATAAAAAAAAAAGGCTTGAAAAAATGGTATCTACATGCACAAAAACTCCTCTAGAAGTTCATCTACCAGCAAACTCTGTAACTCTTGTATTATCAAATCTGTATCTTCTTCTAAGTCTAACCATTTCATCTCCTTTTGACACACCTTATCAAATGAATCCTTCTTCACCTCGTCCTGTTGGTTCACCAATACGGACCACAACACTTCCTCGAGCTCCTGACCTTTTTGGCTTGCACGAAATCTTTTCGCTACTGGTTTTTTCCAAGTGTTTAAGCCAATTGAAGGTTTAAAGATCTCGACCAGGCCCAAATTTAAGCGATCAAATAAGAGCCTTCTTTCTGACTTCTCCCTCGGTATACACTTGCCATACTTCTTCTCGAGTGATGAAAACACCAATGGGTCCAAAACATTATCGCGCAAGAACAAATTTCGGCTTTGGCTGCTTCCCATTTCTTCCAAGTCCCTCATCTGAAGTCCTGACTCCGCCACTACATCTACTACATAAGAGAAATTTGAGCATTCTTCGACTCTAGTTTGATAAAATTCGATGATTTGAGGATCGTTCTGATAGAAACATACTGAGTTTGGATCATCACCCTCATCACTAGATACCACCATCCCCGGACCTTCTGAAGCCGATTCAAAAGACATGGTATCTATTTGTAGAAGCTTTATATGCAAACCTACTACACAACAGGCAATCGAACTTTTACAAATCAAACATTTTTATCTACGAAATAAAGTTATTGAAAAAATATGGATTTCGATATACCTTGGCCATCATTCTCCAACTCTGAAACTGCCAAAGGTTCAAGACTCAAATTCTCTGGTCCTTCTAGTGAGCTCACGGGTGAACGTGGATGTTCAGAGTCATAGCCTTTGATTTTCAACTACAAAACAATATCCATGAATCAGGAGAAAACAAACGAAATGGATATCATAAAGTCACAAACAGTAGAAAAGAAAACATTATCTAGAAATACAAAACAAGTTTATATTTAAAAATCATTGTAAAATTCAGTATCAGGAACAGGAATGCAGGGCAAATCAGCTGCAAAAATACACTTAGTTCGTGCAGCCGACCCCAATCTTTTGGGCTTAACGCTTTGGCGTTGTTGTTGATTGTCCAAATGTCTCAAAATTTAACCTTGATCAGGCTTATTTCTAAATCTAGTGCACCAAACTGTAAACAGACCTTCATCTAACACGATTATTCTTGAGAACCTTGTGTTCAGTATATGTGGTTGAGCAGATAGTCCTAAATTATCTTTATTGATTTGATTGACTAAGTAAGATCAAATGAGAACACAACTGCCCAAGTAAGCCAGACAAACAAATTAGTTTCTAAAATAGTTAAGGCATCATTTATTTTGTCAAGCTAGCAGGACCCAGATTGTACAGCTAACACATGAATTATTGGAGGGACGGATGTTTACAAACAGTTTTACCAAATAGGATGATTAAGACACTACAATCTGCAAACTTTAAAATATACTCATGCAATTTTAATTTGCATAGCACAAATTAATTTCAGAGGAGATTTGGAAGCTAAATACAAATATGAGGTTGATGCAATCACATTAAGTTTTTCTTCCCAAGCTTTCGGTATCAGAAACTAACGTGACAAAAGGTTACGGGTTCGAGTCTCAATCACCTCTCATTTAAAGTGGAATATTTAGCGCCTATGCGCATCCACACTTCTAGCTAATGGGCTCTCGTGTGAGGGAGCGTGTTAGAGTATATAACATATCATGGGGCCTCAATCATAAGCTTAACCTTTTGGTTTGGTTGGTTCTAGAGGTGTTTAATGGGCCGGGGAGGGGTGGATCATGTGAAATGTTAAGCGGGCGGGGCGGGTCAAAGCCTGTTTAAATCCGACCTACTTTGACTCGTTTTTTTAAAGTTCATAAAATAGTTTGTTATTCTACTTTATGGCCCGTTGAATCGACCCACTTATGTATATAATATTATCATATAAAATAAAAATATTTAGAAAAAGTGGGAAATACTTTTTCGCAACCAATTTCTATAGTTATCCAACACGGCCCGACTCTTAACATCAAAGCCCGTTAATGACCCGCCCCATAATTGACCCGAACCGCTAATTACCCGTTAAATGTGACCCAATCCTTGACCCGATGGGTCGACAAACCCCATTGAACAGCTCTAGTTGGTTCCTTGACACATTACTGATCCAAACTACAATAACAAACTTTTGGTCAATTGTTTGACAGGGAAGCGTTGTAAATAAAAGATGTGAGAAATACCTGGTGTTGCCCAGTCTCTGCATTTCTTGACAAATTCTCCACTATTAATTTAATACAAGTATTCGTTTTGTCATTTTCTTCATCCACAACTTCCTTAGACTCCAATGTTACAGGAGAAAGATCACAATTTGTGCACAAAGAAACAACTTTAGAACATTCAGATCTGTTCCATACGGGCTGAGAAGGCTTAACTGAGTCATTAAGGATTAAAGATTCTGATGTTTGATTGTCATCTGAATCATTGCATTGCATACTAACCCGTTTGCTTGGTCTCAAACACCAATTTCTATCAAGTGATAACTGTCTTGCTCTACTTCTAGGAATCCAAGCAGATGGGAATAGCACTGGTTTGGCCAAGTATCGCGCAGCAAAACCCGGACATCCATTATTCCTTCCTTTACTACTTGTAACAAACCATTCATATTGGATTTTGTATCCACAATGATTTCTTTCTTCATGGGAAAACTTTCTCTTCTTCCATCTTTCTGACAATTGCTTTTCGGCTTTCTGGGTTTCCATGTTGGTAGATTCCATGGCTGGAGCAAAGCATGAAACTTCATGTTTCTTTTCTGAATTTAATGAACATGGGGGTGAAGTCAATCCTTCCTCCACTACATTCTGAGTGCTGTTTTCACTTTTAGGATTCATACTGAATAACTCAATACAGCTATGCCATACACTATGCTTGACTTGCTCAGTTACTTGCTTTGCTATTTCCTTAGAAGACAGAGAGCTTTCAGTTGATCTTATGCTGTCAAAAGAGGAGCTACACATTGATCTCTTCTCTGGAAGACACATTCCATCAGACATCGAGTTTTTACGTTTCTGATTGCCAAAAGTGGTAGTAGATGACGAAAGCGAGCTACTCATTCTCGTCTCTGGAAGACGTATTCCATCAGACATCGTGTTTTTACGTTTCTGATTGCCAAAAGTGGAAGTAGATGATGAAGACGAGCTACTCATTCCCTTCACTCGAACTGGCCTTTTGTCAGTTTGTTCAGACAATGATTTTTTTCGATTCTGATACCCGAAAGATGAGCTAGATAGCGAAGATGATCTTCCAACATGGAAAGATTTACCAGTTCCACCAATCAAATCCATGTCAAAATCAGCATTATCTGACAGTGGCAACACTTTTTCCCTTCTAGCAACAGAAGCAATGTTCTGAAAATAATTCTCTGAAAATACTCTTTGCCGTTGATATGTAGTATTTGAGATAAGTGGCTTATCAATACACATCAACTTTGCAAGAACACTTGATTCATTTCTTTCTGTTGACATTTCCCAGTGCTTTTACAGCTACTATCAAACAGCCTTAGATCACTGGATGCATATGAAAAAAATGAGACAAGCAACATGAAACTTCCAAGAAATGTTACATATTTCATAACTTAGTTCTAACTTCTGATATACATATAATTAATAAGCTTAAAATCTAAGAAAATCATGGATTAGTTTAGTGGTTGAAGACTTTTACACCGCCAAACAACGGTTTAATTCTCACCAACTGTATAAAGGATTAATTCCTTGAGACTGTCTAACAAGGGTTTAATTCTCACCAACTGCATAAAGGATTAATTCCTTGAGACTGCTTGATAACGAGTTAATTCTCACCAACTACATAAAGGATTAATTCCTTTAGAGCGCTTGATAACGGGTTAATTCTCAACAACACTAAAGGATTAATTCCTTAAGACCGGCTAATAATAGTTTAATTCTCACCAACTATATAAAGGAATAATTCCTTTAGACCGCCTAATAACGGTTTAATTTTCACCAACTATACTAATTCCTCGTTCTCTCGTTTGTAGGGATTTCTAGCCTTACACTTGAATCAAAAAAAAGTTTATATGCTAAGAGAATCCTTTATGGTACATAAATACAACATGCCAGAGGAAACATACACCAATAACAGCTCATGTTGCTTTAATACTTTTATCTAAAAGCTAGTAAGACAATCTAGTGCTGCATTAAAGACTTATTGCCAAATCAGCAAAATTATAAACATAGAAATTCCCAAAAAAAGATAATTAATTACCCAAATGAGATCATTAAGGGGATTTATGGGATAATTTCATCATTGAACATGTATATCAATGGTAGGAATTCTCTCAAAGTCTCTAATACTTCTATAACAAATGGATAATACTAATTCAGTAACATTCAATTTTCATATAAAAATGGATCTTTACAATTACTCCATCTGACTAAAATATACACTAACATTGTACAAAAAGAAGAAGATTATGATTAAAGAGTGCAGAAAAAACCCATTTAACCTAATAAAGTAAGCAATAAAGAGAGGCCACAGAGTGATCATAGTACTAACGTAATGACAAACCATGAAAGTATAATCATAATACAGCAAACATAATAAATCCTTCAGCATTATTACATTAAAATTCTTATTTTAGGAATAAAAATTAAACCCAATTTTAACAAAAACGAAATTAAAAACCCAGAATTTAATATTACAGAGTAGCATAGTTTCATTCATCAAAATCAAAACAACAGATCGGGAAAATATCGTGAACAGAAACTAACCTGCGTTAAAAACACTTGGATTAGCAGCGTATGAATTAAGAAGAATTTGCTCACAAACACAAATCAATAAATTAAAGGCAAAAAAGAAGAAAAAAAATAGAAGGATTTCTGCCCAAAAATAGAAAATGAAATGAAACTAAAAAAGGAAAATAAATCTAATAAAAAAAAAGGAAATCAAATAGGGCAGAATCCCAAATATATGGGAAGAGAGAGAGTTAAAGGAAAGAATTTGTGAAAGAAATATGAAGAGATACTGAAAGAGCGATGGTGTCAAAACAGAAAGAAACGAGAAGACTCGCCGGCCGACATTGGAAAGTCGAACCGGCCTTATGATTTCCAAAAAATAATTTCCCCGCTAGTTTACAAATACTTTTTAAAAACAAACTCGATAATTTTTATTTATAGGATTATATAATTGAATTTGGTTTTATCCAATATTAAATAAATAAATTTATAATTATGTAAAAGTTAATATGAAAACAAAACTCTATTTCAAATTGACTTGAACATGTGGCTCGAAATCAATCTGATCATTCAAATTCTCACTTCTAACATGAGTATCCAATTTTATTTCATTTGAAAAATAAATATTATTTTTTTTAAATTAAGATTTTGATTCGGCTATCACAACCTTGATTCCCATTTAGTTAATCTAAAGGTATTCCAAATAAATTTTGACGATCTAATTTTAACTCTGCCCAATAGTTGAATTTGAATTGACTTGACTATGAAATTAGATTTAAAAATTATGTAGAAACCAACAATTAAACCAACTCAAACTTTCACAGTACCTAATTTAAAATAGCTAGTCTCTTGAGAGACGGTTTCTTTGAGTGACGTATTTAAAGTCCAACCCATCGAAGATTAATGTCTATTTACCGTATTTTTAATGTCAACTTACATTATCCTTAATGCTTACTTATCGTATTATTAATGTCTACTTTCAGCATCTTAAATATTTACTTACATCATTGTTAATGTCTACTTACAATATTTTAAAAAATATATTATAGATTTGCCTAATTAAAAATCATTTCTCTCTAAAATTAACCTCATAACCCCAATTAACAACTCTAAGTCTACCTTGCATTCTAAAAAATAGGATATGTCATTATCATGGACGTCAATCTTTTGTAACTTGTTCCATAATTCAACTTATTGTTTAATAGGAACACAATTAGACAATGGAAATGCTAGGGAAAGTGGAAGTATATAATATTATAATTATAATCTTAATCTATCATGCAACATTTGCATATGGTAGGCGCCATTTGGGACCTATAAAACCTTATTTAATTTGTGTATGTGGTTTTGGTTTATCAACAAAATTATATTCCTTCAATTTGTAAATCTACTTTAGGTGGAATTTGTTCACATTCTTGAAGCAATACTATAATATTTCAAAATTTCGTCTTTATTTGCATTATTCTTTTAAAAAAATTAATTAATTTTAGGAGAATTTACTTTTAAAAATTTCACCTTTTGGTGATTCTCTTTTAAAAATCCCACCTTTCGATTAATTTAGAAAAATTCGACCTTTGCACCATGCTTTGTTTTACAGACCCAAAAGACCTACAACTTTTTTACCAGATTACTTTTCGATTTATTTCATCATTTTTAAACTTAAAAATGAAAAAAAAAAGAAAATACCCACCACCATTGAGTCCCCTCCCATGAATTCCTCCAACCATCTTCCCCGTCGCATGTTCATTATCCATTTGAAATTTACCACCCACCATTGACATATATACAACTTTATCTCTCATCTCCAATGACAATTTTCAATTTAGGTCTAAAAATTGTACCAATATTTCATCTCAAAACTCTACAATCAGAACTTTTTTCTTATTCATTTTTAATGAGATATGGATCTTACTTAATTTACCTTGATAAAACTGAAAATTGTTGTGGGGAAGATTTCTCTCCTGCGTTAATGGAGGTCCCCTTGATAAGTTTACTCCAAACGTGATGGTTATGGTTGTGGTGAAATTGTTGCAGAAATTAGTTTTAGGGGAGAAAGGTTTTGCACAAAGGGGATTTTAGGGAGGGGGGAAGGTCTCGAGAAGTAGGATAGTGCGAGGAGGGTTGCCGGAAAAGGGGTTGTAAGGTAATGGTTTCAAGGTGGGTGGGTGACTATGGGGAGGGTGGTTGGTGGTTGGTGGATGGTGGTACTGGTGGTGAGAGAGGTTTTTTTTTTAATTCATTTATTATTTTGTAGAAGGTTTGGTTTCTATACAATTTGTTTGTATTTACTCTATGTTTTAATTAAAAAAATAAGAATCATTCAAAATTTGACATGGCATATTTAATTTTTTTTTATTTTTTGCTAAAATAAATCGGCTATAAGAGGTGATGAAAACATGCAAGTACTTTAAAATAAAATAAGGTGCAAAGGTCGGATTTTTCAAAAATAATCAAAAGGTGAGATTTTTAAAATAAAACCACCCAAAGGTGAGATTTTTAAAATTAAATTTTCCTTTATTTTATAATATATTAGGTCATTGATAAAGAATCACTCTTTTATTAATTTTCTCATTATTTTTCATTTGTGGTAATACACACATGTTTTTACTACTCCCTCCAATTCACTAGTAATGTCTTATTTGCTTTTTAGATACTATTCATGTTTTACCCTTAATTTTCATTTTATTATTAATTTATAAGTAAAAATATAATTAAGTGAAATCTTGTTTTATTCGTCTCAAGGCAAGGATTATTTTTATCAACTATCCATAATTTTTAATTATGCACACTTAGAGATATTAATAATTGAATAAAAGCATTGAATAGAGTGCAGAAAGCAAATGATATATTACTAGTAAATTTTGAGAGTATATAAGTTTTTACTTGATGTTTGCCATTTTAGTCAGGTCCTATGATAAGAAAGCAAAATAAAACGAAGAAAGGAACCCACATTTGTTAAATCATGTGTTATTGAAAGGAAAGGCTAAAACCTCACTCAAGGATCACTAAATAAGGTTTAAGTGGATGTTTATGGTGTGTCAATGTTTAGGAAACAAATAATGCAATATAATGATGAATGACAATAATAAATAAATAATCAAGACAAAGATTTAAGGTGGTCACTAATCTTGGATTACATCCACCATCTAGCCTAGGATTTATATTAATATATGTGTCTAAAGGTAGGGATGACAATGGGTATTGGACCCGACCCAGATTCGTAGATCCGGATCCGTTTTCACTGATCTGGGTCCTAAAATATGAAGTGGATGTTTATGGTGTGTCAATGTTTATGTTTCACAGGTCCGGATCCGGAACTCACCAAAATGCCCGGATTGGACCCGCAGATCTAAAGGACCCGTTTTTTAATAATTAAATATATTGGGTTGTGGGCTATTTAATTAATGAAGCCCAACTGACTTATGCATAAGTCAACCACAAAATCCCCATTGTCCACTGGTTCTATATAGTATTATCAACAAAAAAAGACCAAGTTACTTGCAAAAATAGCATTAGCTTAATAGCTATATAGTAAAATAAAAACAAGATTACAATGTTTGACACATAAACATCAAAATATCAAGTCCATGAAACAAAATAGAAGAGAGATTATATTTCAGTTCACGCTCAGATATTGCAGAAGGGGACCTCATTCTCGCACAAAAAACAAAATTACAAAAAAAAGAAAAAAAAAAGAAGTTAGACCCGTTTTGGACCTGGATCTGGTACTGGATCCGCAGTATCCACATATCCGGATATGGGTCTTAAAAATCTAGACCCGCGGATCCGGATCCGGATCTAGGTAGAAAACGGATCTGGATCCGGGTCCACCTAGATCCGGTCCAGATCCGACCCGTTGCCATCCCTATTCAAAGGAGAAAATACAAAATTGAAGGAATTACAATGAAGGTTATGTGTAAGGAAGAGAGGAGCTAATAAGAGAAATAAGCAAGAGATAGATAACTCTAAGTAATGAGACTATTGGGGCAAATATTATAAGCCTTGGACACTAGTATTTATAGGGAAGTAAGTGGGAAAAAGGGGCAGCACAATATGTACTCAGCAAGCTGACAGAAGGACACAAATTGGAGGCAGTAGGTGCGCTCGACCCAGCTGCTCGGGCGAGCCAATAGTCGAGCGGAGCTGGCAGCACCTTCTAGTGCGTGATTTTGGCCTTCCACATGTTCCCATGGTCCCCATCTTCATTACTCCTTGTACTCTTGTCCTTGCTTCTCAAATAAGGGTGCTAACCTTAACACTTGCATCCCAAGTCTCCACTACCATAGTACAATGTATTAAGGTTATTGTTTGATACCCAATTACCTAATCACAAGGATGGTACTTGTCCTCTTCTAATTTACACTAACAATCTAGATTAGTTATTTTAATCTTGTTTTGATTACTTGGTGAACAAAAGTCACCACTAATCCTAACAGTTATATATAACAAAAAAGCCTTAGTATAATATTTCAAAGGAAAAATTACCTACAATAATTCAAATTATTCATGCTTTTCCTACAATAATCCCACCTATTGATTAATCATGAATAATCCCAACTTTGAGGGGTATTTTCCTAGAGTAAACTTGGGTAACCTGATGACCTGTTATAGTAGGTAATTCACCAAAAAAATAAATTAAATATTAATTTAAAATTAGAAAATATTTTTGAAAATTTACATAAAAAATTCTAAATAATGAAAAAAATCATAAATTTTGTATGAACATTTTTTTAACATTTTTTTCGGCATTTTATTTTAATTTATCTATTTTTTTAAAATAGAAAACTTACTATAGCAAGTCATCCGGTCACCGGGTTTACTCTAAGAAAATTCCCCTTAAGTTGGGATTATTCATGGTTAATCAATAGGTGAGATTATTGGAGGAAAATCATGAATAGTTTTGATTATTTTAGGTAATTTTTCATATTTCAATTCAACCTTATTTGCATCATTTATAAAATAAATGTTGTAACACATGTTTTTACTTGTTCCTCTTTTGTTATTTTAGTCGATTCTATAATAAGAAAGAAAAAAAAACCTCATTTGTTATTAACATACAAGTTATAATTCACTTAGTATAGAAAGATAGTCAACCAGATGCTACTTTAAATGATGATGTTTTAAGGCCTAAATTCATTTAGATTTCCTTATAATTTTTTATATTTTTATTCTGATAAAGGCTAGAGATTCTATATGATAAGTCGAATATAAATCATTGCTTCCTATATGTGTGAGAATTGAAGGCTTTTTATAAGGGTGAAAAAGAAAGTCTCCATCACTAAGCTAAACCCATAATACCCTAGTGTGGTTTATTTGAATTGCTTTTCTTAAGTTGATATATTTTTTTTAATGATTTTTTTGGCTTTTTTTCTTTGCACTAAATACAATATAGTCTTTCTAAATTTACTTATTTTTAGTAAATATTATTATTGTTATGTAAACTAAATCCATTATCCATGTGCCTAAGAGAACATGGGATGAGCAAATTAAAATTGACATGCACGAGTTGAACCTCTCTAAGGACCTGACTAGGGACATGGGTAGTTGGAGGCGTCTTATCCGTGTTTTCGATTAATGATTCCTTGCGAGTACCTTTTGGGGTTTTTTTCTCTCGCCTTTTCTTCTCCTCATCTTTTCTCGAGCCGGGGGACTCCTTTTGGTCGTGCTCTCCTTTATGGGTATGAGTTGCCGCCGTCCTTCCCTCCCCAGACCATGTCTATAGTTTTCTATGGACGGGATACACTGGGTCGGATGATGATGATGATGTGCCTAAGTTCATAAGTTTCTATAAAAAAATTCATAAGCAAAAACCATAAAAGGTTTATAGATTTTTAATATTTAGAAAAAATTATTGGGAATAATCCAACCTATTTCCCATTACCTACCAATAATTCCACCTTTTATAATTTTTATTAATAAACCAACCTTTGCTTTCATTTTGCTGCCAATGGACCCTTCACGAAGCAAATTGAAATTTCTATTATTTCCGAAGCTTATGAACTTCATCATTGCATCAATAGTAATTTTTTTACATACATATCCCATCAACACTATGGATTACTAAATATCATACAAGAAGGACTAAGGCTACATGTGTTAGTTGACTAGTTTGCTAAATATTATACCCGTGCTATGCACGGATTGCGTTTACATTTTTTTAGCATTAGCATTAATATTATTGTGTTATGGTTAAAAATAGAGGTGTAAAATTTAAAGTTTAATATTCACTAAATGCTAGTGGTATGGTGTATTGGAATCCAAACATTTTCATTTATTGAATTACTTACAAAGTTGATCATGTGTACAGTTCATGCGAAATTAAATTTTAATTGATGTAAGAATCAAAACAGTTTAGTGCAGATTAACAATTGTGAGACATGTATTTTGACGTAGAAGTTATACCTTAAATATGTGAAAATACTTCTTTGTAAACGATATTTTTGGTTTGAATTGTTGAAATAAGTTTTATATACATGTTCTGAAACCTTATAATCACTTTTGTTTTGTTGATTTTAAAGTTGCTTAAGTAATATGATTTTCCTTCCTCTATTGAGATCCATAAGTTTTGTAATTGTAGTAACTAATGAAGGCTTGAATTGTACTACTCTGCGATTGGAAAAAAATATAAGAGACATTGATTAATACAAAATTATAGCAGTAATTAGTGAGAGTAAACCTTTTAAAATGGTTGATAAATTACATAATTCCTTTTGTTAGATAACAAAATAATTTACCTCATCATCCATCAAGATCATGTGTAACGCAGTTCCTTTACCTTGTCCGTTACCCATATCTTCCATTGATTTCCATGTATATATGACTTTAGCCTTAATTTCGAATAAACCCTTAATTTGATTCTTTAATTTCAGAAAGTTTTTTAAATGGTAAACTCATTTTTGCATCAACAAATAAATAATGCTTTATAATTTGACCAAAATTTTTTAGTGATATCAAATATTATTAAGTAATGAGTGTATATTTATAGTATATTCCATCCAATCTTCTTTTCTAAATAACCTAGAGATAATTGAAAGATCTAATTTTTTATTTTTTTATTTTTATTATTAATAATAATAATTAATTTAGATATTATTATGTTCAATTAGAAGAATTAATTAATTGAGAAAATGAAATGAAAGATTTTTATGTGAGAATGTTTTTCGAACCAATATTTCATCCAATCTCCTTTTCTAAACAACCTAGAGATAATTGAAAGGTCTAATTTTTTATTGATTTATTTTTATTATTAATTAATAATAATTAATTTAGATATTATTATGTTCGATTAGGAGAATTAACTGAGAATATGAAATAAAAGATTTATATTTTATTATTAACTGAACAACTTTTTTTTTGAAAGATATTCATAAATTGATATTTGGCACAAATGATTGAGAAAGTGCCAAATGACAAAAAATGTTTCTCAATTACTATCTTGTATGATGATTAGATTAGTTAGCCAATTACAAAATGCCTTAGTTAAGTTTGCCAATTACAAAATAGCTTACAAAATGATTTTTAAATTAAAATGGTACAAACATGTAATAATACTAAAAAACTATATGTTAGCTGTTTTTCGTGTTAAATGCAATATAAATTTCATAAATTTCTACCAAGTTAAGAGATTCAAATTGAAGGTAAAGGTAAAAGGTAAAGGACCTTTACGGTATCCCGCACAAGGCAAGTTCCGAGTGAGGGTTTTCTTTTTCTTGAAAGATACAGACAAATCATACTCGTATCCCCAAGAGGGAGTAAAGAGAGAAGCGCGTCGTCAAGAAACGCCCAATTGATATATGCGCCCATTAAGGGTCGAACCCAAACCTTCTACTCCATATGCATATGTTCTATCCATTAAACTCGAACCTAAAAAATGATAAAAAATAGATAAAATATTGTTTCAACGGGAACTGAAACAACCCAAATACTAAAGGCTCAACTTAGGAGAAAACTTAAACCAATGGAAACTTAATTAGTTCTAGAGCTGCTTTAGGAAAATATTTTTTATGTTTTAGAAAGTATTACACACAAAGTAGGCCAAAAAAATAATATAAATATAGTCTTATAATATTACAAAGCTTAGAAACTATTTGATTAATAATGTCCTTAACATATAGAATTTATAGTTAATTACAACATCCCAAAGAGCTTACATAATTCTAAAAAACAAAAAATGAGGCACAATCCCAAGATCAACTTATTGATGACTAACTGCAAACAATTCACTACCACCCAACAGGACACATGCCACATAACACACCATCAGAATATATATAAAATATATATATATATATATATATATATATATATATATATATATATATATATATATATATATATATATATATATATATATATATATATATATATATATATATATATATATATAGCTATGTTTTTAGGTGATTCTGTAAGTTTGTTTTCTATTTTAGACGATAAATTTCCTGAACTTGGGTTAAAGAAAGAAGATTCTGTAAGATTGTTTAGAGTTGGGGGGAGTCAGTTTTGAATTAGGCTAACTACGATAATAAAACATCAATTAATGTTTTATTAAATAGGACTTATACTGCTGAATACATAAAGAGAAAATCAGATTACGTACAAAACCCTATTCCAAAATCTGGGTTAGATTTGTTATGGAAAAAGTTAGTAGAAATAGGTAAAGTAGGGTTAGTTTTTAATGCTTATGGAAGAAGAATGAATGAGATTTCAGCGTCAGAAACGCCGTTTCCTTACAGGAATGAGAATTTATTCAAGATTTAATACTCAATCAGTTGGGTGGATGGATGGAGGGAAAGTTGAAGATGATAAGAATATAGGTATGTCAAGGGAGCTTTATAAGTTTATGTAAAGCTAACAAAAGTTGACCTGACCTACTAACCTAACCTGAACCTAACTCAAAATAAGTGGGTTTGGGTTGAGACTTTTGACTCAATTAATTAACTAGGTCGACCTGACCTGATCTGTTTATTAAATGGGTTAGGTTCAAGTCATAATTTTAAATCTGAAAAAAACCTGTATAACCCATTTAATTAAATATGTTAATTTTCAGTTAAATCAATAAGTATAAGCTAAAGTTAGTTCATTTTATATTTTCTAATTTTTCATAGTAAATACAAAATAAACAACAAAAAAACATAAAGTTAAAATTAAAGCTTAAAAAAATTAGATTTAATCAACGTTATAAACCTTAAAACGAAAATAAAAAAATGATAAACGGGTTAAGTGGGTTGAAATCAGGTCAACCTGATCTGTTGCAGGTCGGATCAAGGTTGTGATTTTCGACCCAATTAACTAAATGGGTTGGGTTTGGGTCAAGGCTTTTCTGACCTGTTTATATATAACCTGAACCCAAACCCGACCCAACCTGATCTGTTTGACAGGCCTAAGTTTATGACTCCTTATGTGTCCCAAAATCCTAGGGGTGCTTACCTTAATTATAGGGATCTTGATATTGGGATTAATGTTAATGGGACTTATAATGAAGGGGAAGTTTATGGGAGGAAATATTTTGGTGAGAATTTTGATAGGTTAGTTAAGGTGAAGACTATAGTTGATCCTCATAGCTTTTTTAGACATGAGCAAAGTATTCCTATATGTTTCAGCAAGTCTCTTGAAGACCGTTTCTATGAGAGATGTCTCTTAAGTCCAATCTATTAAAGCTTAATACATCTCCTTATTTTATGGTAAAGGTTTAAAGTAAAAAGGAGATCCTTTGTTATTGCTTTTACATGATTTTCAATTGCATGTTGTCTTATATTAAATTTGCATCTCATAAGATAATTGATCTATAGTGAATTTATACATTTTTTGGGTTATTTTTTTCTTTTGCTATATTTTCTTATCTTGACATTGATGCTATAGAGAAATATATTTATCTTCTAATTTATTTCATTCGCGTATTTTTTATCTATATATTTTTCTTCTATCCATTTACCTTTTATTGTCTTATCAAGCTGAGAGGTATATTCAAAAAAAAAAAAAAAGCCGGGAGGTTCTAGCCATGTACAAACACTACAACATAATTTGATTTTAGTGGGAAATATTTAGCGACATTTAATTTAAATGTCGCTATTTCATATTTCTTATAGTGTATAAAGAAGATTTAGTGACATTTATTAGAGCCTTTAGCAGCATATTAAAAAGTTACACTAAAGCTTTTAGCGACATAGGATCTAGTGACATTTTTCACAAATGCCACTATACACTATAGTGACAATTCCATATGCCGCTAAAGACTAAATTAAGTGTTGCTAAATCACTTTATGGTGAAACTTCAAATAAAAACCAATAATTATTACACTAAAAATATAAATTAGTGACATTTTTTAATGCCACTAAATCCAATGTTAGAAAAAGCTAAATTTATTGTAATGAAATGCTTTCCGCACAAGATCCAAAAAATAAAGTTTTTTAAATATTATACATATTACATATATGCTGAAGTTGATATGTAACAAGAGAGGAATTATTTATAAAATCATAAAGTGAAAAGAAAAATATCCTTTTATATTAATATTGTATTGATATTTTAATTTATGCTCAGGTAATTTTTTTTAAAAAAAACTTTTAGTCTTACAATTAATTTTGAAAAAAATTGTAATTCATGAAATATCATATTTGATGTTTATGGTCAATTTATGAGAGTTTTCAAAAGGAAGAAAAAGGGCAATTAATATTGCTAAAGGGACTAAGGCCTATCTCTAATTAGTATCTTTGCCAATCCAAAATGAATTTGCTTCTATTCATTGAAAATGTTCCTTGAACACTTGCATATTGATTTCTTTACCTATAAAATTGTCTTACTTTCCATTTTCATTTATCTCTTAACTTTATAATATTTTTTTTCACAGTATTATCACCGAATTCTTTAATACTTATCCATACATTAGTAATTTTCTTTTTAATTTAAAATAATCCACACAATTTAACAGTATTTACCAATTTTTTTAATTTTACATCAATTGTTAATAATGTAATATCTCCAAAAGAGTGTGAAATGTGTTCATAGTTTAACAAGTTTGGATATGAATAGTAAATGAAGTATAAACAAATTGAAGAATATTATACTAACAACTTTCAAAGCATAGTTATGTCTACTTCATGCGCACCCCTAAGATATCATATTTTCCTTTAAAAATCAATTTGAAGCGAAGGTATTTCTTATGTATTTGGTGTTAGCGACGTTAAGCTAAAGTAACATACATTAAAACTAATAATTCTATGCTAAACATTGCAAATATTGTCATCATTTTCACTTAAACACAATTAATTGTTACTATGAACTGTTGTGTCGGCTGTGTCTTTCACCAGGTTTTGTCTCAGTTTCTGTTTTGTCTTCGGCCTCATCAATGAATGGTATATTTTTCTAGCAGCCTATTCTCCGTGTTTATCTAATGCAGCAACAATATTTCCTTGTATTTAAGCCTACAGTAGAAGATTGCACACAATAAATAAGGGTGCACAAATATGCAGAAGATCATAAGGTATTCTATAGCACAACAGCTTGTATGCAGTAGTTTTGTAATCCATATGCTTAGTATGTAAGCCGTGTGCTTAGTGTGTAATCTATGATTCATATTAGTTTTTAATCATGGGCTTAGATTAGTTGCTTAGTTGATTCTAGTTAAAAGTGATCTAGTAAATCTCAAACTTGCAAAATACATATCTCTCATTAATAACTTAATTTTGATATTTTCTAATTCTTATTAGTTTTAATTCTTGTTAGTTATATTAAATACAATCATTAAGTTGATGTTACATCAATAATACTATTTCTTTAGCATTCCAATGATTAAGTTTATCCTATTCTGCGATGTTGTTTATTTGGACCTATGAACTTTGCTTAGTTCTTTAATCAATGAAGCAAAGATCAGCATGATAAATCTCTAGAACAAGATAAGTCTGATAGCACATGTTCATGCTTCAAGATGCTACTTGGATCTCTGCGTGGCCTATCATCCATTTGGAGAAACTGTTTGTTGACAATATAAATAGTTTGTGGTTTCTTTAAACAAGATAAGTCAGATAACACATGTTCATGCTTCAATATGCTACTTTGATCTCTGCGTGGCCTATCATCCATCTGGAGAAACTGTTTTGTAGAAACACTTAGAGATTATGAACGCAACAAGAGGGGAGGGGGGGGTGAATTGTTGTATTGCTTTTTCAAGTATTTATACCCTGTTTTTGCGGAATTTGAAATCAAACAAAATACTCAAAGCAAAATGCAAGAATGTAAATTGGCGACAAGAATTTTACGTGGAAACTTTCTAGGCCTACTAGAAAGAAAGCCACGACCACTTCAGATTTTAATCTTCTCTTATTATGCTTTAGGCAATTATGACTCAATTACATAAAACACTTTCTTCTCTTTTCTTCTAGGCCTCGTTTCTTTTCTTTCTCCTTCTCTATTCTCTTCTCTTTCTCTCGTTTGTTTATCACAATTCCCCCTTAGACTTCCCAAGTCTAATTTACAACACTCAAAAACCCTTTACAAAATATTTCTCTAAGATTGGATAAAAACTAAAGATTGCACAAGGAAAATATTTGAGAATTAATTGGCAAATTAAGCACATGAATGTTTTTCCTTTTCTTGAATGATCTCTCTTGATTTTCTTGATTATGGCACACACTCTCTTGTGGCCGGTTACTCTATCTCTTTTATATGAGATAGAACCGTGTACCAAAGCCATACTCCCATTATCTAATGATGTGGGAAGGTGGGTAGGAAGCTTGAGAGTTACTCCAAGTCCCACGGCTAATTTTAGGCCAAAAGTAGTAAATTCCTATTTTTATGGAGATAAAATAGGAAGTCTTATTTTAGCTCTCAAGGTGGTTAATTATTTTTGCCAATTAATATTCCTGTGAAACTTTTAGTTATAACCGTACAAAACTCCAAAATACATAGAAAAATTTACTTTTCTACTTTCGCTGATTCTTTTCTCAAACAGCTTCATTGGGAACTCTACGCTGTCTCCATCTAATCTTATTTCAATTTTATCAATCTTGGAACTGGGACAATTTGTTTGACTTTTTATTTGACCTTCAAGATTGACTCGTTTGACTTTGACCTTGACTTTGACACGCTTCATTCCTCCAACAAGCTCCTTAGGTGCCATATACGATTCTAACAAATCGGATATACGACCTACACCACAATCTCTAAAACTTTGTTTGTTTATAAATGTTAAGTCATCATCAAAACTCAATTGGGCCAACAAATTCCCCCTTTTTGATGATGGCAAACTTTTATAAACAAACTTAATCAAAAATAGAGTAAAGTAAATAAACTAGAACATGCTAGAGATTAAAGCAAGTCTAAGTACATTTAGTAAATTAATTCATTGCAAAATAATTTACCTAAACATTCATCAAAACTGTTTACTCTATAGTTTAAAGTGACAAAGACATGTGACCAAACATGACTTAACAAAGAATAAAACTACTAAACATAATGAATAAACATAATGAATTAAATATCAATTCTCCACTTATGTGTATTGCTAATCATAGATGATTATAGGTAAGATATTTAGAGACAACAACTTAAAGAAATTAAATTAAAATCTAAGCAAGTGTAATATCTAAAACATATTTATCAGTTTTCAAGTTGACCATTTAACAAAGACTAAGTGAGAGAGCATCAACATCACAAGTTCAATTAAGTTTGTTTGCCTTTTCTTCCCCCTTTTAACATCATTCAAAAAGTAAGGGATCGATCAATCCACAGCACTAAGGCAAGCATTAGACTAATTGAGAAAGTAAGCAGCAAACCAATCCAGCAAATGCCAAGACATATTCAAGATATGCAATGCAAAACATCATAGACCATAAAAGATAATCGTTTGAAAAGGAAAGTAGCAGCATAATCGTTCAACAAAAGAAAATTACAAAATAAGTGTACCCCAGCTGGTACAAACAAAAGAAATTATTTAATTGTTTAAAAAGACATACGGTGAGGCCAACAAAAACAAACTACATAAAATGTTCAATGAAGCAGAAGAAGAAATCATTGGGCAGTCTCCACATCAACAAATTCGGTCTGCACTTCCACTGTATCCAGTTTAGCTCCAAGACGGATCTCCATCTGGGACAGCTGGTCAGTAATTGAAGCAAGTGAGACTCGAACTTCATCCTGGAAAGCATAGAGCTGAGACTGAAAATCAACAAGTTTGGAAAGAAGAAGGTCGAGACTAGCAGGAGGAACAGAGGGATTAGTATCAAAACCAGTGGTGGTGTGTGGAGGTGAATTGAGGATAGGTGATGGTGGTGGTAATGGTACATGAGGTGGTGGAGGTGTGGCTGGTTTTGGTGAAGGAGGAGCTTGGGTAGGCTGTGAGGTAATTTCATCATCCAAACCAGAGGGATGCTTTGAGGCTAGCCTGCAGCTCTTTCTAGGAGGAGCTTGGTTTTGGTGAAGTCTTTCTTGGATTTTCAATAAGGTCCAACTCCGGTCCGTCTCTAACTCGGACTCGGATCATAAAGTCGGAGTCGGATTCAGATGACTTTTTCCTCGGACTCGAATCAGATTATTTTTCCTCGGATGGAGTCGGACTAGGGTCGGATTCGGACTGAATTGCCATCCCTACTTACTAACATCCAAGGTCAGAATGTTCATGGTAGATTGAATTGTCCTTCCTTAAATTATATACTACTATTATATCCTAACAGAAAATATTTGTAGCCATAACAAAGTATAACAAAGAATATATTCCCATAAATTCTCTTCCTTGTCATCTTTTGCTTGATTTACTAAGTTTTCCTGTTGTAATTAAGTGTAAATGTACATATAAATGAAAGTATTCGGCGATTTACATTGGTAATTGCATATTACTGATAACTCTATCATCGTTATGTTATCGTAAGACCATTGCATCTCAAAGCAAACTCTTCGAACATTTGATCAATGTATGGGAATTCAGAGCAGGACCAACTCCGGAGACCTTTAATCTTTACTTCTTGGTTGATTTTAAGTTCCAGTGAACTTTACCGGTAGGTAACGCACATTCTGTGCTTTTGAAACTTTTTCGTGTATTAAACTTGTTTTCAACCTTATGAGTTTCAACAAAAATGCGGATTGTATATCACTATTATATCAACTGTGATGATATTGATGGCACGCAGGTTTTTCCTTACTTCAGTGATGACTTCATCTGTGTTGGTGACATCAATGTGTTTCTCGATTAGTCTTTGCGAATCGTTTCCGTTTGTTATATGAACTAGGGGCAACCTTTGAACAAAGGGATTCGACTTTTAGAGGCTTTATACTTGATTGAATGTCGAAGCAATGTAACTCTGCATCTCCTTGTGATTTTTGTTGCTCTAACTTTTGTTTCTTCACTTATTGAAGTCTTACATTGAGCCATTTTTTTTATGTATTTTAGCCATATTTTTGCGGAATATAAATTAAATAAAAATACTTAAACAAAAAGTTAGAGAGATAAATGGAGACAAGGATTTTTACGTAGAAACTTTCTAGGCCTAATAGAAAGAAAACCACGACCACTCGAGATTTTAAGCTTCTCTTAATATGTTTTAGGCAATTAATACAATTACATAAAACACTTCTCTTCTCTTCTCAACTAGGCCTCTTCTCTTCTCTTTCTCTTTCTCTTTCTCTCGTTTCCTCTAGACTTCCCTTAAGTCTAGTTACAAACTCTCAAAAACCCTTACAAATAAATTTCTCTAGAATGGATAAAAACTAAGATATTGCATAAGAAAAATATTACAATTTAATTGGCAAAAAGAAAGAATAAATATTTTTCTTACTTGGGTGATCTCTCTTGAATTTTTCGGTTAGGGCACACCTCATTATTACCGGTTTAAAAACATCTCTTTTTATATAAGAGTAACCGTGTAACTACCCATATTTCCCTTATTCTCAAATGTGGGAAAGTGGGGAATTATCTTGGAGGTTACTTAATTTTACAAGGTTGATTTTTAAACAATTCTTAGCTAATAATAGTTTTTCTTTTTGGAAAATAAAAAACTTTTTCATTCACCAGAAAAAACCAATAATACATCAAGGCAACAAAACTCACCCTCCTTAATTTCCATCAGTGTGGAAACGAGGCCCACCTTCTTTGAAGGGTTTCTCGCACCACTTTTCATGTGCATACGAGAAAGGAGAGACCCAAAAACCGCCGACAAAGTATGTCAGCTAAACTAACCAAAGCTATACAAATAACTTCAAGTTAAATAAGAAAAAAACCAGCAAAAACAAAAGCTGGTAAGAAACAAAAAAAAAAACAATAGTACCATCTACACTTGAGGACTAGCTATACAAAGGAAGCCAGCACAAAACCAATCAGAGCATGATAGACCAACAAAATGCAGCTTCTCAAAGGTACCAAGCACCATCCAAATCCATTATGCTCAATCAACAAAATGCACTACAATAGTTAATCAGCCAGCAACAAAATGTATAGCCAGAATCAAGATGGTAGTCAGGATTAGTAGCAAAGCAGCACAGACACCACGAAGACTCAGCTTGTCAACACAACAGCTACCCAACAGAATACCAAAGCCATTAGGTATCTACACATCAGCAGCAGCATAAACAATGTACATCCTATATAGAACAGAAACTTGAATTCCGCAAAACAGTCTAGCAATATAGCATAAATCAAGGCAGTAGAACAACAGATGAGTCAAGGCAGCAGCAAGCCAACAGTTGAGTCAATTCAGCCAGCACCAAAACTCCTTCCTACAGCATCTTCAACTCCATCAAGCAAACACCACAACAGCATACCTCATCAAGAAATATCAACAACGAGGAATGAGTGCAGCAACATGTGTAATCATTCAAGACAGCATGTCAAAACCAGCACCATCACCAAGTGAATATACCAACTAAGAGCAAGTCCAACAGGTAGCACACAAACAGCCCAACCCAACAGATAGCATACCAAAAAAGCATACCCAGCCCAAATCAGCAACATTTTCCAGCAACATCAGCATCATTCGAGAACATCATAGATTCAGCAGCCCCTTTAATCATTTAGACAGCATCCCTCCATGCACCAGAATTACAAGAGTCCTTCCAATAAGTAATAGTAGGTCAGTAGAGGCCAGCAGCATGCTTAATATCATGCTTAACATCAGCTTTGTGGGAGTTCATTTGCAGCAGCAGATCAGTAGTGAGCAGCCCATCAAGGGCAGCCCAATCGTCAACATACATCAAATAAAGAAGCAGCCCATCAAGGTCAGCAGATCAGTAATAGTAGGTCAGTAGCAAATCATCCCAATCATCAACACCATCAAATAGGCAGCTTCAAGACATCAACATAGCTTACATCAGTTAACCATTTCAGCAACATTGTTAGGCATAACCCAGACAACAACATCTATCATCAGTAAAGCAATCCATACAGCAGCAACCCCAACTCTAGAATCAGTTTAATACTACAGCCTTCAAGTCAGATCAATAATATAGTAGGAGGCAGCAATAAGAATCAGATATCAGCATAAACAATCGCACCCAGAGCATCCAAATGCAACACAGGATAAACCATCCCCCAGCATAATAAGCATACACCACCAATGCAAAACACCATCATGTATCAAGCATCAAATCAGAAAGAAAAGTCAGCAAGGCCAAAGCAGCATTCTAACACATACACATAAGAATATCAAAATGACCATCTGAATAGCCCATCAGCTGCATCCAAGAGATTTAAAGCAAAGCATCGCTGTTACATGTCATACTGGATCATTTTTCAAACACGACCAGGGGAGCGGACATAAGAATACCAAACCACTTCATTCCTACATTTCCAGATGCAATAAATAGTACAGGCATAGATTGCTGCTAACAAACGTTGCTTAATTATGGAAGAGCGCTGTTTTCGGAAATCCATACGAGTGATTGGTTTAAGAGTGAATGCAACCCACGATCTGACTGCTTCCACACAAGCACAACTAAAAGGTCATTCAAAAAACAAATGTCGATGGGACTCCGGAGCTAAACCACAAAGAGGGCAAGAAGCATCTAGCACCACTCCCTGTTGATACAGCTTGTCCCTGGTTTTAAGACCTTGTCTAGCTACATGCCAACATATAAACCTATGTTTAGGAATTGAAATCCTATTCCAGACTAGCCCTCTCCATCGAACCTTATAGTTACTCTTCAGACTATTCTCATACACCTCAGGAATTGCAGATCCAATTTCTAAGAGCAGCAGTCACAGCACACAATTTCCTAATCATCTAGCTAGTTGTAACAGGTGCATCAAAGATTTCCCATCGACCCCCTTTCGTATACACCCCGTGTACCCATTTAACCCATAACGATTTCTGAAGGCTATAAATTTGCCAAGTCATTTTACCAATGACTGCCTGGTTCCAAACATAGATGTTACGCACCCCCAGACAACCTACTTTCTTTGGTGTGCACACCTCTTTCCACCTCACATGTCCAGGTTTTTGAGAATGAGGAACTCCAAACCAAAGGAAGGACCGGCAAATAGAATGAACAACATGAATAACCCTCTTGGGGAGAATGAAAATTTGACACCAATACGAAGAGATGTCAACCAGGACAGAATTAATTAGTTGCAGACGAGCGGCATACTATAGATGCTTAGCTTGCCAAGAACTAATACGCTTTGTCATCATGTCTGCTAATTTTTCACACTCCGCAATACTCATCCGTTTTGAAGATAATGGAACCCCCAGATATTTAAACGGAAAAGATCCCAAGGTGAATTGAGAAACCTGACGAATATCCTCTTTGAGTGAGCTATCCACCCCAGCCAAATAGATGGCAGACTTGCCCGAGTTCGCATGAAGCCTAGAGGTACTCGAGAAACCTTTGAGACATTCGCAGATAGTGCGAACCGAGGATACATCTCCTTTACAAAATATAATGAGGTCGTCCGCAAAGCATAAGTGAGTAAGCTGAATGGTTTTACATCGAGGGTGATACCCAAAAGCTCCCACAATACTCCTCAGACTCCTCGATAAGTACTCCATTCCAACGACAAACAACAGGGGAGAGAGAGGGTCGCCTTGTCTTAATCCCCGCTTCGCTACAATAGTACTGGTAGGTGAACCATTCAACATCAAGACATAGCTAGTAGAGGGGATACACTTCATAACAATACGAACAAACTTATGCGGAAAATTCAGAGCCACTAGCATCTCCTAGAGAAAGAGCCAGTTCATCGTATCGTAAGCTTTACATAAATCAATCTTCATTAAACAACTAGGGGCGTAGTGTCGTCTAGTATAATGTTTAATTAGATCCTGACATAGAAGTATATTGTGCATAATGCTACGACCTGCTACGAAGGCGCCTTGAGCTGAATCAACCAAAAAGTCCAACACGAGTTTAAGCTTCGAGCAAATGAGCTTAGAAATCACCTTGTACAGCACATGACAGCAGAAGATGGGCCGAAAATCACCCGGTTGTTGAGGGTTAGGGATCTTCGGGATCAGAGTGATGGTTTTGTTATTCCAACTCTTGAGCATCTTCCAATTCTCAAAAAATTGAGCAATGGCCCTGATTATATCATCACCTATAACCTCCCAAGTGGCCTTATAGAAACCTCTATTATACCCATCTAACCCCGGGGCTTTAATGTTAGGGATACTCCATAAAGC